>KE158249.1:0-50050 GCA_000411055.1 Leavenworthia alabamica
AAAAAAAAAAAAAAAGGTACAAAAAAAGACATAGTGCACATGACAGTCACATGCGTCTGATTATTTTAATTAACCAACATTATCGACTTGCCATAATTAAATAATCCCCCACTAATTCAAAAAATCATTATTTCAAGTAATCCAATTTAAGTAATATATAAATATAAACAAAATTGTGTATTACATTGCAATCGTTATCGTGATTATCAGAGGGAATATTCATCTTCAGTCCTCTTTATTCACTCAATTAAATTTTAAACACATACGAAGCTAATAAAAAAAGCATCGAAATGTTTTCCAGTTACATACTGTAATTAATATTAACAGGTTAGTTTTTTGTCTGTTAGTGTATTTTTATCATTCGATGTTTATAAGAAAATTTCATGAGAGAGATCTGACAATGACAGCGTTACTTCTCTTTATTAAGTGGCACCTCAACGGACAAAAGAGAAAGACTTGCGGATTCCAAAAAACGAGACTAAACCGTATTTTAATGCTTCATTTGAGTTCCGTTGCTTTTGCTCCAATTTCAAATAACAGTCACTGTGTTTATTGTTACTTATCCCAATATATCCAACAAGAAGATAAAACGGTCGTTTAGTCTCTTAAAGGAGAAGAAGAAGAATCATGGGAAGATCTCCAGCTTCTTCTTGTCTCCGTATCATTGCTTGCACCGGCGCTGATGATGCTGCTGAAACTATCACCACCGCTCCAGAGGTTTAACATTTTCTCTCTTTTATTACACTTATCGATTTTTCAACTGCTTTACTTAATTAGATTCGTAAAGTTTCTAATTTAAGATCTGAGTGTGTGTTTTTTGAAAAATCCAATTTTGCAAGATCTTTTTTTTGCTTCCGTCAGTGTTTCTGTTGTTGTCTGGTCTGGTCCATGTACGAGATCTTTACCTGTTTTGATCTGTTAGCTTTCATGGTTTGACCAAATCTTCTATATATAGAAATGTGGATTAAGCAGTGGAAAATTTTGAATTTTTTTTGGATTGTAGAACAAGAGCTCTGGTGACAAACGTGGATGGAGTTTCAGGAAGAAATCTGGGAAACAGCAAGGATTAAGTACTAGTGTAGTCTCTGAAACTGTTCCTGCTTCTAAGACAAGAGAGACTCTTGAATCTGCTCTCCTTAAATCTCCATCTCCTGACCATAACATTGTTTCTGAAAAGCTGTCTTCATTCTCTCTTGATGAGAAAAAGACACAGTTACCTGTTACCTTTGTGGATGAGAAGGAAATCAAACTTGCTGAGGGCAAAACAGATGAACAAATTGAACACAGAACTGATCTGCCTGTTCTTGTGGAGTCAAAAGATACTGAAACTGAGGAGGATGTGACTGGAACTGAATTCCAAGGACCAATTCATGTATCTGTGATAGAGAAATATATTACTAATTCCGAGGTTGAAATTGCTAGTAAGGTTAATGATGGGATCATAATCACAAAAGAAAGTGATCAAGTAGTTGGTGAGATGATAGATGAGTCTGTTATCGTGATCATCCAAGCTGCTATGCGTGGATTTTTGGTATAGTTTTGTTTCTTTTGATCTCATGTGTCTTCTTGTGTACTACTATTATTTTGAATCTGAAGAATCTTTCATTAACTCTATGATTACCGGTGTTGCTAAACTGCAGGCGCAAAGAGAACTTTTGAGGCGTAAGAAAGTTGTTAAACTTCAAGCTGCAGTACGTGGCCACCTTGTTAGGAGCCAAGCCATAGGATCACTGCTTTGTGTCCAAGCGATTGTCAAGATGCAGACACTTGTCCGTGCTCGTCAGTCAATCAAAGATGGTACCCATGCTTCAGCAAGCTCGGTACGGTTTTGAGATGGCTCAGTTGTGTTTTAGTGTCATTTTGTTTTCCCTATAAAATCTGCTGACTAATAATGTTTCTTGTTTCAGGACAAGGCGGAAACAAGTTCATCTGCTCAAAAACTTCTAGAAAACAAGTTTGCAAAGCATGTATGTTTTTCAAACTTGGTATTTATTTATCATGACAGCTAAACTCTGTTTCTTGTTATGCTCATTTTCTTGAATAATTGGTTATAGCTAATGGAGTCAACTCACAAGACAAAACCTATCAGCATTAAGTGTGATCCAACAAAGCCTAGTTCTGCTTGGAACTGGTTGGAGAGGTGGATGTCTGTTTCAAAACCTGAGAAGGTTTCTTCAAAAGCAGATTTGGCAACAGAAGAGCAACAGTTGGAAGAAACTCAGAATATCAAAATATCATCTCAGGTTGACTTTGTGGACTCTGACACAATGTCAGAGACCAAAACTGAAACAGGCTTCTCAAGCTATGAAGCAAGTAAGCTAGAAGCTCAGCATGTGGAGCTTTCTGAAACAGAGAAAATGAGTCAATATGATTCACTAGAAGCATCGGCCAAGGTTTACCATAACTTGACCCAATCTGCTATGTATCTAGATTCTCTTGAAGAGCCTGAATATTTGGATGAACAGCCTAAACAGTCTTTGAAGCGTAAGGCAAGTAATCCTTCTTTTATTGCCGCACAGTCAAAGTTTGAGGAACTAACTTCATCTGCTGGTCCAAACAAAGCAATGACGCTTTCTTATAAAGATGGTGTCTTGGGTGAAGAAGGCAAACCAGATATATCAGAGGCTGACACTACAAACACTAAAAGGGATCACCCTGTGGAAGATCCTGCTCAGGCTGAGCTCAGTGGATCTGAGTGTGGCACCAAACTCTCTGTAACATCTTCTCTTGATACAATTGACAAAAAGTCAGACATTGATGGTGCAGAGACCAAGGATGAAGCTAAGCTTTTAGAGAATGGCACTATCGAAACAGACCAGGCAGAGTTGCTAAAAAGTGAGAATGTTAAGGATGAAGTTGAAATTTCAGTGACACATCAGGAATCAGTTATTAGTACACCAGATTCCAAAAAGAGACGAGCAGAAGATGAATCAGGGTCTCAAGATTACACAGTATCAGAGGGAGTTTTAACTCCTATGACAATCACTGAATCTCAGGCAACACCAGCAAGTCAAGCATCTTCTTCAGTTAAAACAAGAAAGGGAAAAACTGAAAAGAGCAGTTCGAGCCAAACGCGAAAATTAAGCAAGAAAATAACTTCAAGCCTGAAACAGGAATCTGATACTGGTGAGGCTAATACAACTCCAGAACAACAAGAAGGGAAAGAACAAAAAAATAATGGAAGAAGAAACTCTTTTGGGTTTGAACAAGAAGCAAGAGAAAGCAGTGGAGCCAAGAACTCTATTCCTCGGTTCATGTTGCCGACACAGTCAGCAAAAGCTAAGGTTCAAGAACATAACTCACCAAGATCAAGCCCTGATCTTCAAGAAAGAGACGTTGGTTTAATCAAAAAGAGACATTCATTGCCTGTTGTTGCCAATGGGAAACAAGGTTCTCCTAGAATCCAACGGTCTGCGTCTCAAGCACAACCAGGAACAAAAGGTAAACAAATGTTCTCATATATTTTATCTGCAATCGCTGTTCACATTTTGATGCAATGTTTGATTTTGTTTGTGGCTGCGCACAGAGAGAAAATGGCAAAGATAAATCTGATAGGACTGGAACCGGAAAGAAAAAAATTTCAGACAATCCTTAAAACTCTAGTTTCAGACAACCAAAGTGACGGAAATGCAAAAGAAGAAGTGATAGTGGAGGATACTCTTTTGTATAGGAATCGTTTGTTTTTCTAAAAACAGAAATTGTTTGATTTTTGTGGCTAAGGGATAATATGAGGTACTTTTGGATATTATTACAGAAAAACTGTCAGAAAAAAGTTTGCCCATAAAAAATCTTTAAATTAAGAAGTGTCATTTACAATCTTTCACGTTGATTTTGTTTAAAATATTAAAAAATTTGTTGACCGGTCATTTTGGTTTTAATTAACGAAAAATTTAAACAATGTTATCTAATCCGGTAATACTATTTAGTTTTCTTTTAGAAGATTCGGATTCGAAACCATTTAGTCAACAAAAATGATATCGTTTTATGTTTAACGGATTAGATAATTGATAAATAAAATCGTTTAAAGTTTTTATTAATTGAGTTAATGTTAGGATAAAAAAGTCAATCAACGAAAATTTTAACAATTTAAATAAATCAATATAAAATTTGATGATTTAAATGATTATCATTGAAGATTTTTTCATCTATTTTTTTTTATGTACATAATTTTTTAAAAAATATTTTTCCCTATTTTTGTCCGTGATAATGCAGGTATTTTCTGATGGATCTTTGTAGGTGACCAAATTTTATACAATTTAGAAAACTGGGTGTTAATTCAATGGGCCCTAATAATAGATGAGTTAAAAGGCCCAAATAATCGAAAAACCTAATAATATATGAGCTTAAGGCTATATAAATTAGGACTCGTCGTACGCAGCTTTTGTTTGAGAAACCTCGGCGGCGGCGACAATGGGTATTCGACGATTTATCCTTCACATGAACTTCATTTCTGTGAATTACTGCTATAATCTGATATGAAATTTGATATTGATTAGGTATATCTCGTGATTCCATCCACAAGAGGCGTGCCACTGGAGGCAAGCAAAAGCAATGGAGGAAGAAGCGAAAGTGAGTTTTACTTCCTTTTTTTTTTAAATTCATCGTTTCGATTTATCTTCATCTCGATGTTGTGATCCCTAGTGTTAGGTTTGATAGATTACTTAGTGAAGAAATTTGATTAATATGTTAATGATGCTGCTGTTTTATTATATTGTTTTGATTTTTGAAGTAATGTGTGTTTTGGGTATATGAAGGTATGAGATGGGAAGGCAGCCAGCGAACACCAAGCTCTCAAGCAACAAGACTGTGAGAAGAATCAGAGTTCGTGGAGGTAATGTAAAGTGGCGTGCGTTGAGACTTGATACTGGTAACTACTCTTGGGGTAGTGAGGCTGTTACACGCAAGACTAGAGTTCTTGATGTGGTTTACAATGCATCCAACAACGAACTTGTTCGCACAAAGACTCTTGTTAAGAGTGCTATTGTTCAAGTTGATGCTGCTCCTTTCAAGCAGTGGTATCTCCAGCATTATGGTGTTGAGGTTGGTCGCAAGAAGAAGAATGCCACCAAGAAGGAAGGAGAGGTCAGTGAGACCATTCTATTTGATTCTTGTCTTTGGAGTTAGTGAATAGAGTTGGTTGTATCAAGTATATTGTTACTTATGATATCTTTTTTTACTAATAAAGGATGGTGAAGATGTTGCTGCTGAGGAGACCAAGAAAAGTAACCATGTCCTGAGAAAGATCGAGAAGCGTCAAGAGGGTCGTAGTTTGGACTCACACATTGAAGACCAATTTGCAAGTGGTCGTTTGTTAGCTTGTATCTCATCAAGGCCTGGCCAGTGCGGACGTGCTGATGGGTAATTCATCTTGTGCTTTGATCCTTTATGTGTTTGTTTAAATCTCTCATTGATACATGTTGATGATCTGTGTTTAATGTGCAGATACATATTGGAAGGTAAAGAGTTGGAGTTTTACATGAAGAAGATCCAGAAGAAGAAGGGAAAGGGTGCTACTGCTTAGAAGACTCTGTTCGTTGCCTTTTGTTATCTTCACATGTTTTGAGTTTTCAGTTTAAATTGTCTGAGAGCCTTCTATGTTTTTTTGTATGATTTTGTCGGATTGTTTTCTTAATTTTTAATCTCTTACCGATTATTAGATCATGACATGTTTAAAACTACTGTTTTAACTCTTATCGTTTTCTTAATTTCTATTGGTATTTTAGTTTTCTCATATTTTTCAAGTTAGCGTCAAAGAGAATTGTTAGTTCTGTATGAAGCAAGTATTGGGTTGTCATAACAGATGACCACTCTTCGTCGCGGATGGAGCTAGCTCTGAAATCTCTTTGGACTCGTTAATAATGGTTTTAACTTACAAACGAAGAGACGAAGTCGGAAGCTGTAAGTTTATCCGATAAATTATTTTATTTGGTATATGTAGTTGTACCCATATGTTTACTATAAAACTCGAAGTTGATAAATTAGTTTATCAACTGTTCTGTCTCTTTCTGAGAGTTTTTGGTCTCACACACAATGACACAATTCGTTCAAAACCGTGAGTGTAGCAAATATTTGAACAATGAATCATGGATTTAGAAATTAAATATTTTATTAAGTAACAAAAGCTTTAGCCAATATCCTGATTTTCAATAGTGAATAATTAAGTTACTTCTCGTGCATGAGACCGACCACGACCTAACTACATCAAATATGGTAGAACCAACTCAACATTTGTTTTTTTTTTTGGGTAATCAAATTAGTGATTAGTTATGCATATGTGAATAATGAATGGTCAAGCAATTATTGAAAATGGAGGCAATAATGAAATATGCAGTAACAAAAATCAATTCGAGATGTCTCCAACTCATCTTCTCACTATGATTATAATATAATATAATATAATCTGAACATTTTGCTAGAAGAAAAGTAATCTAACGACAGTTGTTCAAACAAGGTTTTAACTTTTAAGGAAACTCGACCGTCCGTTAAGTACCGTACGGTCGGAACAAGGAAGAAAGGACATTTAGGTCAATATAAATGAAAGCCGCATGCGATGATGATATCTTAAAATCTTACGCTAAATCTGATCCGTCAAAACTTAAACGTGGGCCATCACAGTACCATTCACAATATGTGGGTCCCACTTGCATGTGCTATTTCTCAAGCATTGATATGACATCACATCTCCAATGTGTATTTTTTTTTGTCACATTACCAATGTATATATCTTAGTCAAGATTATGAAGTGAGCGTTTCAATACATTCTCAGCTTTGAGTCAACAGTTTTAACCTTTAACGGCTAAAAAAACTGCCGATGCCAAAATAAGGCATCATTATGACTAGTTTCTTCGACGAAGTCGCACCTTAACGTTCTAATGTTTTTTTTCTTTAAATAAAGCAAGTCTCGATATAGATCAGATTCTTTAAATAGGGAACATGGATTATCATGCAATAATTCATAGAAAATGAATCAAACATGTTAAAAATTATCAGACTACTTGCTTTTTTTTCCTCCCTACGAATCTAACATAGTAACCAAATTATAGATCACTCTTAGAGGTATCTCTAGAGTTAGTTTTGTTCTAATAGAAATACTAACTTAATTAGCTAAAACAAGCTTTAATCCTCTAAAGAAAGAAGTAACAATAAATAGAAGAAACAACTCAAAAAATAAAACCCTAAATATATGTTAATCGAAGGATAGAGGTGATGAGAGATTTGAAAGCTACTTCCTCACAAGGGATAGTGAGACCCATGTTATGATCGAAACCAAACTCTTCCTCAGCTTGTTGTAGAAGAAGCTGGAACTCAGGCTGAGCCAAAAACGATATGGGTAAGACGTACCTGACCCGGTTCCCACCTACGTAAACTACGAAGTGGCCTTTGGGAACATCTAGAGGAAGAGAGTCTCCATCATGTTCGTATTCTTCGTTATATTGATCACTGTTATGTTTCTTCCCCAAACTCGAACACCTCTTCAGGATTTGCTTTATCATACTCGGTTGTGTCAGCTTGCTCCTGGTTTTAATCGCCATGGTCTTTAATATTCCTTGGGAGTGAAATGGAGTTTTTCTTTGTTTTTTATTTTTAATATTTTCTTGTAGTGTGGCTTTAGGAGTTATGAGAGAATGAAGAAGGGTTCGCTGAGGTGTGGTTTTGGGGTATTTATGGTCTGTTTCATTATATTTATAGAGTTTTATAAATGAAGATATATGCCACTTCATATATTATACATAGATAATGTGATTGATCTAAAAAGTCACTAGACATATACTAGTACTGGACTAGGTCATTTTTAATAAAGGTTTTGAACTATTTTATATAAATATTTTTTATATAATCATATAAACTATTTTATTTTTTTCTGTGCGTAGTTGGACCACTATGTAACATCTCTGTAGAAAATGTAAATATATGTAACCTTTTGTACATGTGTGGTGTGTGCATGTATAGGCGAATGGTGATTTCGAGGCGTTAAGTAAAGTTTGATGTATTTGTTGTACGACTTTTATTTATTGTCATGTCAATTCATTGTATGGTTATTGTATACTATTATTTTTTTTGTCAAAGTTGACAGAACATGGAAATTAGATAAGCAACTTTTGGTGATCCGGTTTAGTCTGAAAAAGCTTAATTGTGATAAAACATTGGCTGAATGCAAATCAATACTTTACTATTGTAGGCTAATTTTGGACAGTATAAGCTGAGACTAATTGATGAAGATTATTAGGCAGCCAAAACGGCAGCGTGTCGGATGAGATAGTGAAAAGGACAATTGAATGCAAACATGAAGGACTAAGGACAGTACCCTCACCAATTAAGACTTCCTCAATTAATACTACTGCAAAAAAAACAAAATTAGAGCTCAGGGGTATGGCTATATCGTCTGAGGTCAGAGATGTACGATGGACCCAACCATCGCTGTAACCAATATCATCATAGCTCAGTTGCACCAGCCGGAAATCGAACCCGGATCTGTACCGTGGCAGGGTACTATTCTACCACTAGACCACTGGTGCTTTTGTTAAAACTTCTGAAATAAAATAAATATTATTCGACAATAATATAATTAGTAATTGTCCATTAACATGTTTTCTAAATTAATTTTTCAAAATGCGAATTATAATCAGAGTATTTTTTCAAGAAATATCGAGTATACACTATTATTGAATAACCACATCATTAACACACTCTTGTTCTCTCTAAAGTGAAGTTCCTTTTCTCATTTAGAATTTAAGAAAACTAATATTACAGAAACCAAACTAAACCACAACATCAGAAGACATAAAGAAAATGTCAAACACAGTTTTTCAAAGAATCTCCAGCACCTTGAAAGAAGAAGGAAGAAAGCACAAAATCCGCAATAAAGATTCCGACAAGAGACATAACAACTGCTGAAGTTGTAGATTCTCCAACACCTTTAGCTCCTCCTGTAGTTGTCACTCCCCAAGAACAACTAATTACCGATATTATAGCTCCAAACACCTGAGATTTTATCATGGCACTCACAATATCCCATGGTCTAAGTGCTCGATGAGCCGAGTCCATGATTATGTTAATGCTAATCCCGTAAACCGCATCAGAGAGTAGAGCACTTGAAGCCATACCAACTGTGAAACACATGAGTGTCAGAAATGGTAAAGCCAGACAAGAAGCAATGACTCTTGGTGTGATTAGATAATCAATTGGGTCTGCTCCTAAAACTCGGAGTGTATCGGTTTGCTCTGAGACTTGCATAGTCCCTAGTTCAGCTGCAAATGCACTTCCCATTCGTCCAGCTACAACAATAGATGTTATGACTGGACTAAGCTCTCTAGAGAAGGCTAAAGCCAAGACACCTCCTATAGATCTGTTAAGACCTAGTCTAGTGAATTCTCTAACGAACTGGATTGTGAAAGCCATGCCAACAAATGTAGAAGTAAGAAGGCAAACACCTAGTGATCTAGGTCCTGTTCTTTCCAGCTGTTGAAGAGTGTTTCTCCAATGAATCTTACCTTTAAGAATCCGGAGAACGACTTGTCCTGCAATGATTGGAATTGATAAACCTCTCCATATGTACTTAGAAGGTGACCATTTGCTAAATGGAAGCGAAGCACTGTTTTCAGTAGAGGTTTCTTCTTCTTCTTCTTCTTTCAATAGAGACATGGATGGGTGATTGTCATTATTAGCATTCAAATTCACATATAATCTTCTTTGACGTATCACATAAGATTGAGTTTTTCCAGTTAAAACAATTTGCTTTAAGGGCTTAATACTGATCCAAGCATCACTCCTTGGAAGGATTCTATATAAAGCAAAAATCCATTATCAAATCTTGAAATCAAACAAGAAAGGTTTTAAACATATGCTTCAAAAAATACCTATGAGGGAGACTAAAGGATTGATGAATACAACAAGTCTGCATCATTGTTGTTCACCTTCTTCCTTCACTGGTTAAGTTCCAGCTTTAAATTATTAAATAGTAACCTGTAATTATTAGAAATAATTGAGATTTAACAGCGTTATCATCACTCAATGGAGAATTTCCAAACATGTTTTGGAATAAACCCAGAATCGAATCGAATTGATTTAAATCGTAGTAAGAAAAAAAAACATAAGACAATCAATAGAGATAGGACACAACAGAAACAAATTAGATTAACAGATTAAAGTATACTTACGTTCAGACACGAAACCAAGCTAAGAAGATCGAAGAAGCTGGTTTGAGAAGATGATTCATTGAAAGAGGAAGTAACACAGAGCCTACATAAACAAATGCACAACTAACACCTCCCTATCCCCTTTTCTCCCAATTAATTAAAAAATAAAAAGAAACTGGGCTGTAAAGCCCAATAGAATAATTAACGATTAAAGCTTGGGCTTAAAGCCCAATATATTACTTGACACATTATATACATATATTTAAAGGAAGGTTTATAAACATGTAAGTGAAAAAAGTGAAATGGTGGTGGTCACGTGACAGTGAGTCAGTGTAACCTTAGCGGAGACAACAACGTTAACTTTTTCTTCATCAGCCGTTTCTACGTTTTTTATATACTCACATTTACCCTACTCTACACTACAAACCAAAACATTACTTCTCCTACACAACTAAAAAGTGAATGCAATAGTCTCAATTCTGTGTACATAAAAAAGGTAGTATATGATCTTTTGCATAATATTTTTGGTTCATTTTTAACGTGTATTTTATATTAAGTATGATTATGTTTCCGCGTTTTAGGGGTTGCGTGTTTTTTTTAGGTGGTTAGCTCTCAGCCTCTCAATGTGAGCACTCAATTTGATTGATGGAAGACTGAAAAAAATATATGGAGAGAAAGCATAATGTGATGAATGTGCATGGGATGGGCAAATGGGGCCCACGGACTCTACAAGGCCCATAAAGAGGAGAGGACCACGTGGCAGAGGCTAGCTAATTCTACAAGTGGAGTTGAATCTCGTGATAGCACTGTTTCTACTATTGGCAATGCAGTGTTACTTTCATCTAGGGTTTCAGAACCTAGTCTTCTTCCTTCTTTTATTTCCCACTTTACTTTTCTCACTTATTCAACTTTACTTAAATGTTAAATCACATTACTACAGCAACTTATGTACGTGTCTATTTAGGCTAGAAATTTATAAGCTAGCTAAATAATAAAATTTTCTTATTTGGAAGTCTTTTATCTAGCCAAGGATTATTGGAGTCTTTACTCTCGAGGACAGTATTGGTTTCGAAGTTTAGATGTGTATTGGCTAATACATGTATATAGTTCGACATGTAATTAGTTCCACAAATTTCTAAAGTCAACTTTTAACATTTTGTTAGGTAAGTTCCACAAATTTCTTCAATCATCTATATGTGAATATATATATATATATATATATATATATANTCACTTCATTCCTTTATTCAACAAGACAAAAAGCCATTCTAGGCGGAAACAACACAATTATCACTTGGATTTAAGCTTAAAAAACTGATGTCCCTCAGGAATGTGGAATCACTATCAGTAGTATTTAGATTTATTTATTTGTTTACAATTCATCATTAATATTTAATAACTAATAAAATACATTAAAATATTGATATTATAAACTTTTAAAACAATTTTTCTTCTTCTATAAATTGGATTATAAGAGTGTTCTTTAAATTAAAGAGATTTGACGTGATCAAAGTTTCCGGATAGTGGATTTGGTTGTTTGGTCTCACTATCACGCCAATTAAAAGGTGTCTGTTAACTTTTATTCTTCTATAGTTTATAGACTATGATATGGCATTATACTACGACTCACGGATTTGAGAGCTATGTGAAGATAATATATAATGACTTTTGATTAGACAAATTTAATGAAGTAGTTTGGTTGAAGAACGAAGTGAATCTTATCCATACGTTGGTTGATAATTATTACTCGTGAACTAAAACTTAGACTATAGGGTTTGCTGTCAAGCAAACATATTCAATTAAAAATGTCTATTTATATAATTATTCTGTTGAACCGCGTTTTTTATAGCGCTTGTAATATGATAATACTACCAAACAACAAATCAAAAGTCATAGGTTATAATAATTTTGAAATTTCCGTTACATACACATATATATATATATATATAGTTGTATATATTAATATTGTAATATTATTGTGTTATATTTAATGAGATAGGGATTCAATGAAACTGGAAGACAACTGTCGAGAAAGTGCCACACAGAAGATCTTCATAGTACCTCTCCATCTCTTTACTCTCTCCATAGAAAACCAGCTGCAGAAACAGTAAATTTCTTGAGTTCTTTATGAGAGAGACAATATCTTAAATGATATAGAGAAGAGATGCAATAAACCTTGGCGGCGTATACACCAGTTTCTTAAATTTCTTCACCATCATCATAACTCTCTCATCTACTCCTTTTAAATACCAAACACATCTCTAAGTCTAGAGAGCAAAAAAAAATAGGTAAACTCAAATCCCCAAAAAAAAAAACTATTTACAAACATCAAAACAGTCTTAATTAATTTCTCTCTCTTTCTTTGGGTTGTGTGTTTGTGATGCGGAAGTACAAGAAATGGCTGGATTGTTCTATCTAGGAGGAAGAGATCACAACAAACAAGATCATCATCATCATCAAGACAGGGCTCATAATGAAGACAAGAACAATAATTATCTTTATCTATACAAAGACGAGATCTACAATAACAACAAGGGTTTTGAGATTTGGCCACCTCAATATTTTCAACAACAACAACAACAAAATCAAGTGGCTCCTCAAACAAATCTCTACTCTTTTGGTATGGTCCCAAGTGGTAGCAATGACAATAACCGGAGTAGTAATAAGAGTTTGTACTTTAACGTCATCTCCGATCATGAGCCGGTGAGATCCTCCACTGGAGGGTTTACGTTAACAAGACAAGGAAACATGAATTGCAAAGACTGTGGAAACCAAGCCAAGAAAGATTGTTCATATATGAGATGTCGTACTTGTTGTAAGAGCCGAGGGTTTGATTGCCAAACTCACGTGAAGAGCACGTGGGTTCCCGCTGCTAAACGCCGTGAGAGACAGGCCAAGTTAGCTGCTTTGCCAACTAAGCGGACAAGAGAGACTAGTTCAGATGGTGGTGGTGGTGATGATGATGAAGAAAGAGAGGAAAATGAAAATGGCGGTGGAGGTTGTGGTGGTAGCTCGGCCCTTGTTTGCACCCAAATGGTTAATGCTAATTCTTCAGGTATAATGAGTTTTAAATTTGTTAACAGATAGTGATCTATATTTTTTCTTGAAATTTAGATAAGTTCTAAACTTTTTTGTTTGACTATTAAAAAAAAAGTAAAAATTATTTGAGTGTGAATTAATTGATGTCCACTGGATTTTTGCTGTTTGATTTGATTACTCTTTTGTAGTCACTGTTCTTTGGTAAACCTGTAGACACAAAATTTAGTTGATGTTCAAGAGCTTCTACTTAATCTCACTCTCAAAGATTTTGTTTTAATCAATATGTGACTGAAACATATATACTTTAACATTTAAATGAGGTGAGTTTTGTTAACAAGGATTTGTTTTTAATTATTTCATATATTATGGTTTTTTTTGCTTACATATAATTGGTATTTATTCGATTATTATATGATACAATAATAAACCCCTTTACATTAAAAAATAGTGGTTATTTGAATATTGTAGTAATTATTTATTTTTGATGAGATTAGGGTTAGAAACAAGTGACTTACCGCCAGAAATAAACTCACCGGCGGTTTTCCGGTGTATGAGAGTCAGCTCCATCGACGACGAAGATGAAGAGTATGCATATCAAACGGCTGTGAGCATCGGAGGACACGTGTTCAAAGGCATTCTCTACGACCAAGGTCCATCAGATCTCCACCACTACCATTACAACTCAAACCTCCCAGCCGAAACCTCTCAACATCATCTTAACCTCCTGGACTCAACCGCTTCAGCCACCACTACAGCCGCCGTGACCGCCGTTAATAGTAATAACGGATCGATTAATTCTTCATCGCTTTACACAGCGGCTGCAGCTTCGTCCAACGCCTTTATCACTGCCGGTAATACTCTCTTTGCACCTCCTAGGTCTTCTTGAGATTTAAACCTTTGGAAATGCTAAAGCTTTAAAATGTTAGTGATCAATTGTAATTAAGCTTATAATTATCAGACAAGTATGAGTAAGAGAGATGTGTTTATTGTTGTCGGACAATATGGTTTATTTTCAGACCTAGCTAGGGTTTGTGAGTACTGATTATGATGCATATCGTACCTTTTTTTTTGAGATAAATGAGAAATTATAATTAAATCTTTTTATTAATGGAAGAAACAAGTTATTCATTATTCTGTTAAACTAATGTCAGAGTTTCAAGTTTGATCTTGTGCTTGTTCTTTTTGATGTTTGATCTTCCCAATGTGATCAACATAACGTTCCTTTATTCTGATGATGATTATTTTTCTATATATGTAAAAATATTATTTTTTAAAGTTTGTCTTCTGTATAAAATAAGGTTAACTTTCTGGCTGGTGTTGAACTCGAAGCTGCTTTTTCCCAGTTTATCCGTTTGCTTGCCGGATCTAAACAGGACTTAACTAGGTTTCGTGTTCCATTGACCAAACAATTTCAAATATATATTTATATTAAAAAGAAAAAAACTTATTTTGGGCCAATAGATATTTGAATGTGGATAGGCCCATCTTAGTGACATATACGTCCAAGTTCCAAACTACAAAACAGTATTCTCACACATCCCACTAATGTCACTATCTCGTTTGAAATTATATCCAACAGCCTTATCCAATATCCATAACCATCCTGACATAAGTGCCGTACACGTGGCGTCCATCTAGGCTTAATTTATTCGGCGACTGTTACTTGATGACTCGTCAGCATTTTACGAGTAAACGCCTCACGTCATCACGGCTGTACACTTGAATTCTCATTTTTATCCTTCTCTCCCGACCAATGTCCGCAATGTAAGAGTTTAGTGAAAGGGTAAATTCGTCAACTGATACAAATATCAGTCTTGATAAAATTGACAGAGTCAGTGATTCTTCTCTCTCTCTCACACACACATTTGCTTCTTTGTTGATCTGTCTTTGCGAGAATCTTCCTTTAGTCCTCTGTTGAAATTATCCAATCCGAATCTTACGAACTTTTAGGTAAAATCTCACTACTTTTACTTGGATTCAAAAGATTTTATGTGATTGAGTGGTCAATTCAGCTATATATGATATAAAATTCTAATATTTCCTCTTCTTTTGATCGGAGAATACACATCGATCGTTGGTTTGTTTATGACCTTTTGTAGTGTATATTATTCAAATTAATTACTATATTTGGAGAATCAAGTTAGGATTTTGAGATGTGGTGAGTTGTTGGATACTAAAAAAGTTTTCATTTTTACGGTTGAATTTTTCATAAAGAAGAAGATGAGGTCACTTCAAGCACCAGTTGTTTGCCCAAGTGTTCGTCCCAGACAATTAGGTGTCTCTGCTTCACTTGTCAACTCCTCTGTTTCGAAACCGGTGTTTCTCAGAAACCAATTCTTGGGTAATCAGACCAGAAATGTCAAGTCCCAGGTTACTACTACACGGAGGAGATGCAGTAAGAGTATACGATGTCTTTTCAGCTCGCATTCTGATGGTAACGGAAGCACTGCAGAGAATTTCAACGAAAATGATGAAGATTATATCAACTCTAGTGTTCTGGAAGCTGGTAAAATTTATCTTTATCTAGCTCCCTCTCTTCTTCTTCTTGTATATTGATTCTATAATCATCGATGTGTTTTTTTTTTTGTATATAGTTGAGGTAAAGAGTGGAGCAGATGGTTTCATGGTGAAGATGAGAGATGGAAGGCAACTTCGTTGCGTTCACAATAATCCACAAGGAGGGAATCTTCCTACTTATGCTCCGCATTCTGCTATTGTGTTGAAAATGGAAGATGGAACTGGTCTTCTTCTTCCCATTATCGTCTGTATGTGATCATTCTTTCGTTTTTGTGTTGAAAATTTCCATTTTTCTAGTGTTTTGAATCTTCCTTTTTATGGGTTTTTTCATTGCAGTGGAGATGCCTAGTGTGTTACTTATGGCTGCATTGACAAATGTTCAAATAGTAGGCTTTTATTATCCTTGTGTTATGCTTCTGTTTGAAATCGGTCAAGAGTTATAAAGAGAGTTTTTTTGGTTACTGCTTGTAGGCAAGACCAACTATGTATCAAGTGGTGATGGAGATGGTCGACAAAATGGGTTACGAGGTTAGTCTTACGGTTCCTCTCTCTCTTCTCTTGTCTGTTATTGTCCCTTTGACAATACAGATTCTTATTTTGAGAGATTGTTCCAATTGTTTTTCTGCAGGTTAGGCTTGTTAGAGTTACCACAAGAGTTCATGAAGCATATTATGCACAGTTATACCTTTCAAAGGTTTGCAACTTCTGGCTTTGAGATGTATCTTCCATTCATTTTCGTTGTCTCGAAATTCAAAATTCATCATCAAAATGCTTCTGAATGGGATTGCAGGTGGGTAATAAGTTGGATTGTGTAAGCTTCGATCTTCGTCCTTCAGATGCAATTAACATAGCTGTCAGATGCAAGGTAATAGAGTTATATTACCATAACCGTAAGCTAGATGCTTTCTGTTTAAGAGGAACAATCTTACAGAGGTCTCTACTTGAGATCTGATCATCTTAACCGAATATGTTGAAAAATGGTGTCAATCCTCATTCTTTAGGTACCTATCCAAGTCAACAAGTATTTAGCTTATAGTGATGGAATGAGAGTTATCGAATCCGGGAAGCTATCAAAGCAAACACCTGCTTCAGATGGTTTATTATTTACTGAACTAGACCGGTAATTCTATGAAACTAATGAACTTAGATCCTTGCTTGTGAATTTGACAATTACAAACTTTGAAAAAATGGTCATCCTTGGTCAGGCCAAATGGTCAGCCTTGTCTTGATACAAAAGAGTTTGATTTGTTGAGCAACATGATGCAAGCTGTTGATGAAGAACGGTATGATGAAGCTGGTAAGTTTAATCTCACCCTCTCGTCAAATCTTGAGCACTGGATATAAGTTATTTAGTGATCTTGGTCTTCCTCTGCGAGTTGATGATTTATTGAAAGCTGCTGTTTTGTTTTCCATGATTTGCAGCTGAGTGGAGAGACAAGCTTGGCCAGTTTCAGGCAAAACGCAAATTAAGGAAATACACATGACGACAGGTATGGTTAAAAGAAAAAGAGACCTTTGTCAGTGACTTACACACGCAAGTAAAATAGTAAAATTTCTTATGTGTTTTGTCTTGACGCAGCTCGCAGAGAAAGTATGTTATATAATATAATCTGTGTAAATAATAAAGAAGACATTGCCAAGAGCTGTGATCAAGTGGTGGAAGAAGTGACTGCTAAAGAAAAATAGCTCTCGTATGATGGAGATTGGAGATTACTTTTCTCTGTAGTGTACACTTGCGCACGTCGTTATTTGGACAAAATTAAAAAAAAAATGTATGTAGTGTGATCATGATATGTAGATATTTACATTGATGTTATGTAATATCGGTAAGCCTATTATAGTTAAACCTTAAATAATTTCTCGTGTGAAAAAGGTTTACTTTATTATAACTAAAGGATATGCTTAAAATAATTCATGTTTGAAATCGAAGTTAATCTCTGAACGAGTGTATAACAGCCACGTGTAACATCAAAACTATAAGTGAGTTCCCGCCAAGAGCTTTCACATTATAAACGAGTCTCTGTTGGCCACGTGTCTTAGTAGTTGAACGACATTACAATAATTAACCGCTTTGGGGTAAGTAAAAAAAAAGGAATCTTCAACATTTATGGCTTTAGATTGAAATTAATGACTTGGTTCACATTTTATTTCATAACCAAATATTACTGATCACATTTAGTTTCCTTCGATTGTTTCACATCTAAAGTTCGATCGGTTCTTCTCCTCATCATGTCTGGTCCTCTTGATCGATTCACAAGACCCTGTTAGTCTTCGATTACATCTGTTATGTTTTTTTTCTGTTAGCTTTTTTCGCTTGCAGATCTCTATATTATGGTTAGTGTCTTGTCTTCTTAGGTTTTGAAGGTTGCTCCAATGATGATGAGAGAAGAGAACGGAAGAAAGCAGCCAAAGCTTTACGACAGTTAAAAAGGAAAGGATCGAGCAGCAAAGGAAGAAGCATTGACCATACTCTGTCTCTTACTTTTGAAGACATTCATGGCGACGATGAATTAAGACATGTCTCTGAATTCCGACAATCACTCATCTCTGATCATTTACTTCCTCCAAGCCTTGATGATTACCATCTTATGTTGAGGTTCATCATTTCTACTTTTGTTTCCTTGGCTTTTCCATGTTGAGATCATGCATATGTGTATTTATTCTCTCTTTTTTTTGCAGATTCTTGTCTGCTAGGAAATTTGATATTGGAAAAGCAAAGTTAATGTGGACAAACATGATCCAATGGAGAAAACAATATGGTACTGACACTATCTTGGAGGTATTAAGTTATTTTCATTCTAAATCATATAATATCACTTAAAATTGCTGAGTGATTTTTTTGTTTGGTTAAGGAATTTGAGTTTCCTGAATTAGAACAAGTTCTAAAGTACTATCCTCAAGGATATCATGGTGTTGATAAAGAAGGAAGACCTATTTACATTGAAAGATTAGGAAAAGTTGATCCAAGCAAACTCATGCAAGTCACTACATTGGAAAGATACTTGAGATATCATGTTAAAGAGTTTGAGAAAACTGTTACTGTTAAGTTCCCAGCTTGTTGCATTGCTGCTAATAAACACATTGACTCCAGTACTACAATTCTTGATGTCCAAGGCTTGGTACTTGTCATTTATGCCTTCTGGGATTTCCTTTAGACTTTCACTCACTGCATCCTCTAATTATATGTGTATATATATTTGCAGGGATTAAAGAATTTCACTACATCTGCTCGGGATCTTATAATCCAGTTGCAAAAGATTGATAGTGATAACTACCCTGAGGTATTTGTCCTTTGACATATTGGTTTTTGAGTATTGTTAATGACATGTGATAGGACTTATGTGCAGACACTTAACCGTATGTTTATCATCAATGCTGGATCTGGTTTTAAGCTACTTTGGGGAACGATAAAATCGTTTCTTGATCCAAAGACTGTATCGAAGATACATGTAACTTAAACAGTTGTTTCTACTTACTACTTATGCACTTTTTATTGTGGAGAACTTAACTGTATCAATATGATCTTAATAGGTTCTTGGCAACAAGTATCAGAACAAATTACTTGAGATGATTGATGCAAGGTTGGGAGTTTTTGAGTCTTTATTGTTTTGTTGTATTATCATATCTCAAGAATATAGTTTTAGTATCTGATCATATTTAGAACTTGTTCAGCCAGCTTCCAGATTTTCTAGGTGGCACTTGCACTTGTGAAGATCAAGGAGGTTGTATGAGATCTGATAAAGGGCCATGGAAAGATCCTGAGATACTAAAGGTGTAGTGCTTGTGTCTTGATAATTCCACATTTATGTTTAAAACCAAAATATAAAGGATTCAGCTAATGAATTCTCTGCTTTTCATGTAGATGGGTCGAAGTGGTGGAAAGTTCTGTAGGCATACAGGTGCTTTCCTGAGCAATGATTCTCAAATATCTTCATCTGATAAGCCACTTTACTCTGTGGTAAGATCTTTTGGTAGTTGGAACATATTTTTTTAGTTTTTTGTGTTTGAAATGTTTGTTAGACTGTAATAGTATTATATCGTTTCTTGGTGGCTCAGATGAAAGCCAGTGACATATCAACAGCAGAGTCAGGATCTGAATTGGAAGAAATGGCTTCACCAAAAACAAATATGAACTATCATATACCTAAGTTAACTCCTGTTTCTGAAAATGTAAGCGTTCTCTTACACAATAGTGACTTCAATAACGTACAAGTTGTTAGTTCTTACAGGACCTGACATGATCTTATACTTATTTTAGATCAATGCCTATGGTAAAAGAAGTCCTGCTGTTTTGTCTGAGTATGAAGATTGTGTCCCAATGATAGACAAAGTTGTGGATGTTACTTGGAAGCATCAAGAAATATCAAATTCTTATGAAAGTAAAACTGTTGAAAAATAAAATATTATACACAATGTAAAATTTAAATAAAATGTAATAATATAATGTAACATTTTGCAGGTTCAAAATATACATCAAGTTTGGGAAAAATAGAAACGGTTAGTCATATATGGAGGTGGCTAACTGCTTTTTTCATTAACTTTTTCACAATCTTTGCGTCTTTAGCTCTGCTACAGAGTAAAGATCACTCACAGTTGAGCTCTTTAAGTCCTAGAGCTGAGCTGTGTGATGAATGGATCACAAGGGAGTCTCGTCCTCCTTCGCCTTCTTGTCCAACTATTACTGAGAAAGATATCATTTCATCTGTTGTAAGTAGGCTAGGCGATCTTGAGAAAAAGATAGAAACTATGAACTTAAGGAAATCTGAGATGCCTCGAGAGAAAGAGGAGTTGCTAAATGCTTCTGTTTATCGTGTGGATGCATTAGAAGCAGAGCTTATTAATACGAAAAAGGTATAAAGAGTTCTATTATCTGATTCTACTTAGCCCTGAATGAGTCATTATGAACCTTGTAATAACCTAGTATTGATTTTGCATAGGCATTACATGAGGCCTTGTTGAAGCAAGAAGATCTTTTGGCTTACATAGACCGTCAAGAGGAAGCTAAGTACCAGGTTAGTTTACCTTTTTGCAGCTAGTTATGCTTCAACTTATATGTCAGTATCTATGTTTTAATGGTTTGGAATATGATGCAGAGAAAGAAGTTATGCTGGTGAAGATTGCTAGCTTGTTCAACGATCTGATTATATAGCTTCGAACATTTATACAGTTATTACGTAAGCAGAGATTTCAGTTGATATTTAATAAGAAAAAACTTGTTTCAGTTTCATCTCTTTCTTGGTAAGTGTTTTGTTGGATCTGCTTGATACATTCCTTAAAATGCGAATCTAACTTGATTATTTCATTTAGTCTTCTGCTTTGTGAAGATGAATTCTCTATTCAGAAATGTAATCTTCATAATATCCACAAGCCTCTGTCATTGTTATTGCGTGTGTTTCGATTGAGAAACAAAAGAATTAAGTAAAAATAAGCAAAATAATATACATTTCTTATTTACAAAAAAAAAAAATCATCAAATGGATTAATCGTAGAGAGACAAGTTCAGCGGCAAAGAATAGTTTCACACTGTAATCTGGAAACAAAAGATAAAGCTAAAATAGCAGTTTGAATAAGAAAAGATACTTGAGAACAATAATGGCTTGAAAAAATCAAAATTCAGTTGGTGATGATGATCAGTTGATAATGTCAGGAACACATAAGTTCTTCAACTGCAACTGTTTGTACATCCATTGCCAGTTCTCTGAGGTTACTTCTCCACCTAAAGAACGAATGACCGATCCACCACTGCATGATCCTATTTTGCAACATTCTTCTAAAGATAAACCCTTTATTAATCCATACAGAAACCCACTTGCGAATAGATCACCTGCTCCTGTGGCATCAGTTGCTATCGTCTCTCCTACTGCTGATATTTGCACTACCTGATCAAGTTAGGCCATGAAAAGAGTTAAGACAAACCTCTTTATCATCTTACCGAGGTTTTTAGAAAAGACAAACCTCTTTATCATGTTTTGCAATGCATCCTCTAGCACCTAAAGTTACCACAGCCCATCTGCAATGTCTACTTAGGAACTCAAGAGCAGCCTCCGGGCTCGCTTCTTGCTCACCCCTGAAACTCAAAACCTAGAGCTTAAGAGTATGGACATAAAGAGAAAGTGGTTTAAGAAAAATGTCTAAGCAGATCTTTCCAGGGGATAAAGAAATATCAATTACTTTAGCAGTTCTGCTGCTTCGTCCTCGTTTGCAAAGCAAAGATCTATGTTACCAGACTCCAGAAGCTGCATTAGCTCTGATCTATAATTCCTGACCATCTAGTCACAATTCAAATGAAAAGCTCAAATAATTAACTATTTGTAAATGTAAAGCCACAGATTATATTCAGATAGAAACAAGAGACTTTTTATATGGAAGCTCCAAAGATATACCTCAAAACTAGCTAAATCCAATGAAACAGAAAGACCTTCTTGCTTGGCAAATCGAATGGCTGCTTGAATTACTTCTAAACTAAGAACTGCATATCTTAGAACCAACCACTGTAACAGAGAAAAACCATCAACAACATTTGTCTGAACACATGTCCACAAATTAACAGTGCTTCCTAATAGCAAAGAGAGATTAGAGGAAGTAAACTTTAACCTTAGAGCCAGTGAAATCATCTTTGCTTAATTCCTCAGCCTGAAAGAGAATTAGCATTTAGCATCCTTTCTTATTGACCAAACCAATTCACTATAACAAAAACTCCCCAAAAAGAGAATACACAAAGTCACAAACCTGAATCTTCACAGCACTGGAGAGACATGGTCGCATTGTTCGATTACCAGAGTCATCAACCAAGCAAACACACTAAAAACAAACAAACAACATTAAAAGAAGATAAAAATCAACTCTTTCCAAAAATAAACATGAGTAGAGTTTTAGCAAAAGACCTGAGCAGTAGAACCTTTCTTCTTCCTCAGCCTTGAGATACTCACACCACTGAAACTCATATTTCTCACAAATAATTGACCTTGTTCATCATCTCCATAAGCCCCAATAATCCCAGTGGCTACACCAAACCCAACACTCAAGCCTCGAACTGTATTGGCTACACTTCCACCAGCTATCTTCTTTAATGGAGCCACATTGATATGTGTGTTAAGCTCGTTTAGTATGTTATCCAACTCATCCTTTTGCACCTTGAATAAAAAAAATGACCCACAATGTAAAAGATTTTAAATTCAATAGCTATAATCAGATCCAATTTCAAATCCAGATTCTGATTCCGGATCATAATCCAAGGAAGATTCAAAACTTTGATTAAACCCGGGAAAAAACTAACATCGGAAACGTTATAATTCGCTCGGAAAAGCAAAGAATTGAAGGGCTTACTGGAATGGAGCCACCGCGATCACCGGGAATTTGATCGAGTAAAGACCAATCGACGAGAGTAACGTTATCGATAAGAGCTGCGGGTTGGAGTCCAAGTACCACTGGAGCTTCGGTGCTCTTAGGCAAGGCCTCAGCTACCATTGTCCGTAATCTTTCTCTTTCTCTGTATCTCTGTGCTGCGAACTCTCTATAAGGCCTTGCCCAAATTGTCAGGGCGGCTTCGTTTCTGTATTTATATGGTGAAAAAGAAAAAGGATTCTTTTATATTTACAATATTACCCTTATATAAATCATATAGTACTTTTTATACAGAATTTGCATGAAAAAATTTAACTTTCATTAAAAATAAAAATAAAACTAGTTTATGACCCGCGATGGGAAAATCGGTTTAATAAAAAATTTGTTTTTTATGTAATTTAAAATAAGTTTTAGATTTAAGTTCAAAGTCTAAATATGTTAAAATAAAACATTTAAAATTGTCTTGATTGTACTCATATCAAGTGGTCTATATGGAGGAGTAGATTTGAAAAACTCTATGTGAGTTAAGTGTATTAGACGAAAATTAAGTCTTAAAATTTATAAGTAGAAATTATACAATACCAAGATAGTATAATACATTTAAAATTATTCTGAGTTTTTGAGCAAGATGAAAATTGGTTTATAAGTGCTATATTTCCAAAATAAACTGTAAAGTTATTTTACCACCATGCTTGAAACCATTATTCATTAAGAAATCTTTAAATCACTTGCTAAAACGCATACGATTATGATCGTATTGTTTTAACATACACACATCCCAAGATCTACCCTGCAAGTCCATTAATACTACTTGTTCTTTAGCCATTTTTAAACGATTCAAATCAGTAAAACGTTTTGGGAGTAACTGCATACATACAATAAAGATAATTAGTACATATATATATTATGCTTTATATTACACCGTAATCACAAATCAATATAATATGTTTAATACTTACATATCTATTGTTTTTGATGTTATTTCTGGTGATATTCATGATAAAGATCTTGTCATTAGTTGAAGAAGATGATCATGTATACGTTTCAATCATATATTATGTTTCTTGATCTCAAACAAATAAAACAAAATTATTAGTAATAACAAATAGACAAAAATCATATATAGATATGTATTCTCTTTGTTTTTTGGAAACAAAAACAGATTGTTCTCAACGTTTTTAAAAGAAAACTAATATGAAAAGTTTATTGAAAATACTTACCAGTATCACATTTCCTCTTCGAGCTTTGAAATTGCATCTATGCAAAAATCCATTTTCTATTAGTTAGTAATACTATTAACAAAACCATATAAATTAACATAAATAAAAAAAAAGACAAATCACCTTAAATCATTTTTTGAGTGAGAGATATTAGTCTGAAACTACAAAAAAAATCAAAACAAAGTAGAAAACGATACAGAGATACGCTGACGAATCCAAAGTAAATAATTAATCCACTGAATAACTAAAGTTTGGAAACAATATTTTAAGTTTAGAGAACTCATGTTTAGATTGTTTTGGATTGTGGGAATGATGAATTGTTAGGTTGTCGTTTAATATATATATAGTGAAACATATTAGGTTTTTACGGATTTATTAATATTTATTAATAAAAGATAAATACCTAAGGATCATAGAAATATTCGCCAATTGTTTGTTGATATTTTAAAGGGATATTTTAAAAATAAAATATTATACATTTAATTAGGTTGTTTAATTGTGATATATATTGTTTAAAACGTGGAGTAAATATAGGTTATTGTTTGATTTAATTGGTAACTAAATTAATATTTATAATGTGATTAAATACTATTCTATCCTTCATTTATTATATTAAATATTTTAAAATAAATGTAAATAGAATGATATTTATAGTAATTACTTTATAATTTAAAGGTTATAGTATTTGTAATACTGTAGAAATAATAAGTTGCATAGTACATATAAATGAACTATAAGAATATTTCAATAAAAATATATAATTGTTATAATTTACAAGAGTTTGCATATTTTTTTCTAACGATACACCACACAATAATTATAATTTAATTAATTTTTACATTAACATATTATAATTTACAAGAATTGCATATTTTTTACTAAATTGGACGGTCTCAATACTGCGGGGTCCAAAAACAAGTGCTATACGCAGTCGTTTTGGGTTGTCTCATGCAACGCGCTATACGTGAAAAAAAAGAGATAACGTCCGGCACAAACGTCGCACTTCCACTGGATGGTAACGATGATAGTACAGATTTGGTTTAAAATCTTAGCCTTCACTAATTAGGTTATTTATACACATCCGTCGCTGCAAAGAAAAACAAAACCCAAAAAAACTTCAAGATGGCTTTCGAATTATGTGTGAAAGCCGCCGTTGGTGCTCCAGATGTTCTCGGCGACTGTAATTTCTTTTCTCTCTCTTGCCGTTTATATTTCGCATTAACCTTTGTTTTTCCAAATTTTCGTGTGTTTTGATCTTGATCTTTCGTAAATTTTGTAATCCTTCAGGCCCATTTAGCCAACGAGTTCTTCTTACCTTCGAGGAGAAGAATGTTCCGTACAAACTCCGTTTGATTATCTTCTCTGACAAACCCAAATGGTCAGTTTCTCTCACGCCAAAACCCTAGATCGGTGCTCTTTTGATTTCTATGAATCGTACGAGCTTTATCTAAACCGGAAATTAGATTTGGCTTTTGGTTACTTTTATGCAAGGACAAGGTTAAGTGTTAACCGGAAATTAGATTTGGTTTTAAGTGTTAACCGGAAATTAGATTTGGTTTTGCAGGTTCCTGGACATTAGTCCTGGAGGGAAAGTACCAGTGCTTAAGATCGACGACAAGTGGGTGCCTGATTCCGACGTCATCGTCGATATCCTCGAGGAGAAGTATCCTGAGCCATCTCTGAAGACACCTCCTCAATTTGCCTCTGTTGGATCCAACATTTTTGGTACTTTCATCACTTTCTTGAAGAGCAAAGACTCTAATGATGGATCTGAAAAGGCCTTGCTTGTTGAGCTAGAAGCTTTGGAGAATCATCTCAAGACTCATGATGGTCCTTTTATCGCCGGGGAAAGAGTCAGTGCAGTGGATCTAAGCTTAGCACCAAAGCTTTACCATCTCCAAGTCGTTCTTGGCCATTACAAAAGCTGGTCTGTCCCTGGAAGCTTGTCTCATGTTCATAACTACATGAAAGATTTGTTCTCTCTTGAATCCTTTAAGAAAACTAAGACCGAGGAAAAGTATGTGATCTCAGGATGGGCTCCTAAGGTCAACCCTTGAAACTACACAAGGCTATGAGCTTATAGGTTTGATAATGAGGTTCAAGAACTCTCCTCTATCAATATAATGTATTTGGACGAATTATGTGATTGATTAAATAAGAATCCTCATTTGAAAAAAAGTTTGTGTCTAATACCAAATCTTAGATTAACTGTAGCAACACACACACGAACTATGAATGTGCGTAGACTCTCAGAGCATTGAACTCTGGGATGATGAAGAAGGTGACAACATCCAAAATTCTTTATCTATTATCCAATCCCGAATCATATTAAATACTCATTTTAGTGTTAAAATAATATTGACCAAAAAATCTTAATTCATTAACTAATATGGAAACCAATTTTCATTTACGTGTAACCTTAGTTAGGAAAAATTATTTTCAGACTACTAAAATGTATTATATATTTATCTAACAATTATAATATAAAAATAAAAATATAAATAAGAATCGATGCAGAGATAAGGATATTGGAATTTTATCTCCAAATGAGACGATAATATCTCTTATTGTATTA
Source organism: Leavenworthia alabamica (assembly GCA_000411055.1). Lineage (NCBI taxonomy): Eukaryota > Viridiplantae > Streptophyta > Magnoliopsida > Brassicales > Brassicaceae > Leavenworthia > Leavenworthia alabamica. The sequence continues at coordinate 26,832 of KE158249.1, forward strand.
TTCTAATTTTCAGCAAATTTTAAGTGGCTCTTATTAAAATGGTTGTCGTCCAATTTTGCTTTCCTCCATCTACACAAGATAAGTTTGTTTTTTTTGTTAAACTGAGTCATCATGTACTAATATCTAAATTGATTCTCAAAATTCAACGAAATTTATATTTTTGTCATCTTTTGGCATTTTATTTTTGCCACTTAAAATAATTAAATAACCAAAATAAATAGTGTGATAATTCCACAGTTGAACAAATATGTTCCCTGACTTATCAACAAGACAAATTTACACATCTACTACAGTTTGGTTTAAGTGTATTAATCTATTTCATTTAAAGTATTATCATTAATGTGTATATATAATCATCATAATAACAAACTAAAATTTATCAGAAATCTCCATGAAGTTTGCTAGAGGAAACAACTTTTATCTATATATAGACTTAAATTTATTTTATATATAGTTGAAAAGATTACAAATTAAATAACTAGAAAAGGGTTGATAATTTTATATTTTATTAGAACAAGTTTATATGAACGTTAATGGTTGACTTCTCGATACTATTCTCTCAAAACCATATGGACCCAAAAAAATGTAGACCCATAAAAAATTATAATTCTTTATTTTGGTATTTAAGCTGAAAAAAATGGATAAATAATACAAGATTACAAGTTGTGGAATCTATCAAGTCTCTTTTCCTCCCTATAAGGAGCCTTTTTTGGCATTCGTTATTGTATTCATGACTTAGCATCGATCTCATTTCTTTCTCTTCTATTGTTTCATATCTTTCATAGTTTTAAGATAAATAGAATGGCCTCAAGTTCTATGAACTCAAGCTCATCTTGGACATCTAAGCAAAACAAGATGTTTGAGAGGGCTTTAGCTGTTTACGATAAAGACACTCCTGACCGTTGGCAAAACGTGGCCAAAGCTGTCGGAAGTAAATCAGCGGAGGAAGTCAAACGCCACTATGACATCCTTGTGGAAGATCTCATGAATATCGAACAAGACTTAGTTCCTTTACCTAAATACAAGACTGTTAATGTTGGAAGTAAATCAAGAAGTATTAATGATTTTGACTTGAGGTAAAATACTTTGGTCTGTTCTTTTTCTGTTTTAATATAAAATGTTTAGAGAAATTTTTTGTTGAATTTGAATAGTTATTGGAGTGATATGAAATTAGTATTTTTTTATAGTATATTAAAATAATAAAATAATAAGAAAAATTAGAATACAACACGCGGTACATCGTAGGTCAAATATTTAATATAAATTAATATTTTTATTTATTTATTNTTATAGTATTAAAATTAAAATAAAATAAAATATATAAAAAACTAATATAATACATTCCTCTATGAATGAATTTTTGATAATTTGAATATTTATTTATGTCATAAAATTTAATTATTTTAATATATGTATAATATTTGAATATAAATAAACATATTGTATGATAGACACTTAGACTTTTAAAATATTAAATATTAATTATATAAACTGTTAGATAAATATGATATAATTTATTTGATAAAAAATATTCAAATATCTTAAAATCCAAATTTGATCCGAAACTATTTTAACATTTTAAAAAAAAACTTTTAACGAATTCAACTCTATCTAAAATCTTATTTTTGATTTAAATATTAGTTTATAAGTAAATAATTGAATAAATCTAGTTAATTTTCTAATTTTAAACAAAATCTAAAATATATTAATTGACTAAACGACACTTTAAAAAAATAACTGATTTATAAATATTTAACATAAACTAAGTTAGTATATATATATATATTTTAAAATTAATTTATTTTTGATCTGGAAACTAAATATATAAAAAATAATTTGATAAATATTTAGATATTTTTTTTTATATTTTACAAATTTAGAAATATATTAAACATAAATAAAATTTATTTAAATGAAATTTTATGTTTAGATGTACAATATTTAAGATATTTGACTACTTAAATAATAACAAAATTTGTACTTTAATTTTAATAGTTATGCAATAAATATGTTAATTTAAATTTTCTAAAATAATTCTACATAATAAAAAAATTTTATATAAATATTAACTATATTTGGAAAGAAAATATGTAGATAAAAATATGATAAAAATTTGGATATATAATTTGGTTAGTTCAGAATTAGAAATATAATTAACTAAAATGAAAATTAATTAAATGAAAAATTTCTATTTGAATAAAAATTTAAAATTTATAGTGTTTGGATACAATAACATGCACAAAATTCGTACTTCAGTTTTAATAGGATATATAGTAGATGCAACCACACGTACCGTTCCTTTTATGTCGGGTATTTTCATTAAAGGTATTAGTCACTTGAAATCTAATCCTTATTGTACATCATCACATGCACATTGTTCTAATCAATTTTGAATCTTATCATATGATAAGATATGATATGATAAGATGTTGATACAAAAAGATAAGATAAGATGCTGTATATGTATCTAATTTTATATTATTCTTGTATTATATTCAATTGTTTTTTGGACAGGTTGATGAATAATATGAGAATCCAGTAAAGTTTGTTACATAGATATGAAGATTCAAAGGGAATATATTTGTTTCATCTAGTTTAATGATGAGTTTATTGTTTCCCTTTTCATTGTGATACTTGTTTATTCTCTTAATATTACTTTTACTTCAAACATGAAGCTTGTGGTTTTGTTTTATATGTTTGATTTAGATAATTTTATTTAGTCAATTTGTATTTTGTTTTACCGATGGTTTGCGTAGCTAATGTAGTTTTGTACTATTAGTCTAAAAATACGAGAGACAAATTGAGGATAAATTAAATTTATACAAAAATAAAAGTAAACTAAATTTCTAATAAACATATGGCTAAAAATGTAGTTAAATTTTTTTAAATAATATAAATACATAGATAAATTATATAATATAATCAAAAATCTCTTCTTAGAGAAAAAAACAAGTAACTAAATAAAACCAAATTAAATTATCTTTTATCACCCATAATAAAACTAAAGCCATCTCACGCCTTACTATTTTCTACACAACCACCAGTTACACCATTAAATAAAACCAAACTAAATTATCTTTAAACCTCCTTCGCATATAAATAAGCAACTTCTAAATTTAAAAAAAATAAAAAAATAAACACGAAAAATAACACTTAAGTAAACCATTTTATTACTTTTTAGCTTTACAACCATTCTTCTGTTTTAATTTTCTTTTAAAAAAAAAGAAACAAGTTTGTGGGTATTCCAATGGCGAAGATATCGGTGGTTGCGGTGTTATTGGTGATGCTTCTTGTCTCGTTAAACTCGGTTAAGCTTTTGGCTGATGAGGAACAGCCAACAGTTGGGCAGAGGCTAGACAATGTCGTGACGAGTGCCAACAATGCATTCAATGAAAACGGCGNTTGGTGATAAAGCCAAGTATGACTACCATCTCTTTTAATATCGTTTTTTACAAAAAAATATTTCAATAAACCACTTCAAATGTTTTAAATGGCAATATATTAAACTCTTTACAATTTTAAAATTTTTTTATTATGGTTTATATAACAAACACTGAATATAATTATGATTTTATTCTACTCAACTCTAAACAACTTTTTTATTGAATTAGCTCCTTAATATATAATTTATTTTCTATTCTGTAGGGAATGGGGAATCCACTAAAGGGAAGAATAAGTAAAGGTTTACAAGTTGTGGTGTATTTATGTGCCAAAAAGAGCTTGTATGTAACTGTATTTATTTTATGTTCCACGGATATACAATTATATATAACCCAAGTTCTAACTATACCGTAATATAAATGATGCGTCAATATGAAATAACCAATTTATTGCTTCATGTGGTTGGGCTAATTATAATACATTACCCGGTCCATCTCTATCTTCGATAAGGTCTCTACACCAATGTTATAGGATTTAACCGACTTTGTTACTAAACAAAAATTAGACGGCATAAAACTCATAAAGCTGAAGAAACTTATCGTATGCAAATATGACATATCCATATCCATATCCATATCCATATCCATATTCATATTCACACGATTGGGCCCAAATTAAGTTACTTATAATTAATAACTTCAAATAGGCCGAAAGGCCCATGGGTCCACCATTTTTAACGACCAGCAAATAATTGTTTTCTTACATTTCAAAACTGCATATTTAGTTAATTCAATTAAATTTTTGTAATAACAAAATGATTAGGGTACTAATAAGAACAATTATATAAAATAATCTTTCTAAATGAGACAAAAAAACTCCCAAAAAACAACTCAGAAATGTGCAATAGTGTTACTTTTACTGTTTTTTTTACTCGGTGTTTCTATGTAAAAACAACAAAGACAAACTTATACTTGTTGTTTAACCCATAAATTTAGCAATTAAAAACTGAAACTAATAATTAACAAACAATTAAAACATTGTCGTCCACTGAAAACACCAACTAAGCAACGTGGGGACATTACAACAGAAATCTTATGTCGGGATCCGGAAACGGTAACAGAGAACACAAGCATTAACATGTGAGCTATGAGAATGAGCCAAAAGACTTCGAACTGTGTGACCACACCACTTCGTATATTATAAGAATCTTTTTTCTTTATGAAAAGAATATACATTTATGAGTCACGAATATATTATTATCTATTAAGCAATGAATCACAACCTATGAATCATATCCCCCAATAAGACGTGTTTGGTGTGATATTTTCTTGTCGTGGCCTCATCGACCTTAGATTTCTCTCGATTCAGAGCTTTTTTAAAATGAGACATCACAATTCACAGCTTTGATTATTATAACACTTTTGTGTATTTTAATTTTCGAAAATTATATTTTATTGGTGAGATTTTGTGACCTCAATTTGTGGGTGTAGTTATATTTTGGATAAATTTGTTAATCTATAGTATTTGAAAATATCAACGTCCATAATATTTACGTACTAGAAAACAAATATGACATTATTCGAGCTTATCCTCTAAAATAATGTCACTTGCATATTTTAAAACGACATTATTTTAAAATTTTCATTGTTTTATTTTAATTTGCTTTAGTACGAAACTAAAAAAAACAAATACATTTTTTTCTTTCCACAAATAATTATTAATATCAAATTATTAAGTGTCACTTTCTATGGGAAACTGGGAAGTTTGTTCATCATTACAAAAAAAAAAAGATCTTTGAAATAGACACATAACCTTTAAAAAAAGAAATAATATATTTTGTTGCGTCTGCGTCTCTCCTCCACGAATAGGATTTGCCCTTTCCTTTTACAAGCCATGAAGAAGAATTATTAAGGGAGAACCAAACAAAAAAGCCGACATCCTTTTTTTAAATAAATTTCAATACAGATCCTAAAAAAGCCAGAAGAAAGAAACCTTATTTTTTGTTTTCTGCATTGTTTTCATCTCGAAGCTTTTTCTTTTTTTTCCTTCTTACGTTACGATTGGTTTTTGTAATATTTAGAAGGAAAAATAAAAGATGAGTTTCAGAGATGATACAGAAGAAGGAAGAAATGATTTACGGAGACCATTCTTACACACGGGAAGTTGGTATAGAATGGGTTCGAGACAATCTAGTATGTTGGAATCTTCACAAGCTATTAGAGACAGCTCTATCTCTGTTCTTGCTTGTGTTTTGATTGTTGCTCTTGGTCCTATTCAATTTGGATTCACTGTAAGAACATTAAACAAAACGAAATCTCAAAACTTTCTTTATTTTTTCTCATCAATGGATTTTTTTATTTTTTCTGTTATTTGCTCAATTGAGAAAAGTTTTGATTTTTTGTTTTGGGTTTTCAGTGTGGTTATTCATCTCCAACTCAAACTGCCATTACTAAGGATCTTGGTTTAACTGTATCAGAGGTATAATAAAGTTCCCATTTTTATCGAAGTTATCTTTCAAAACTATGATTGTTCAATAACTTTTTTTTAATGTTTTGATGTTTTGATGTTTAGTACTCTGTGTTTGGGTCTTTATCAAATGTGGGTGCTATGGTTGGGGCCATTGCAAGTGGTCAGATTTCAGAATACATGGGAAGAAAAGGGGTATTATTACATTTATGTTTCTTCATTCTAAAATTATGACATTATTATTCTTTCTTCTTATACTAATGACTCTGGTGACAGTCTCTTATGATTGCTGCAATTCCCAATATCATTGGATGGCTTTCTATATCATTTGCAAAAGTGAGTTTTTTTAATTTGGTGTTTTAAGGTTTCTGAATTTGTTTCATTTTCTCTCTGAATTCTTAAATCATTCTTTTTGGTTTTTGTTTTGTTTAGGATACTTCTTTTCTTTACATGGGAAGACTGTTAGAAGGTTTTGGTGTTGGGATCATCTCTTATACGGTAGATTCAACTATTTTTTTGAATTCAGAAATGTTTATTTTGAAGTTATGTTAATCAATATATTTTACACAACTTGGAATTGTGGTTTTAGGTGCCTGTGTATATAGCTGAGATCGCTCCACAGACCATGAGAGGAGCCTTAGGTTCAGTTAACCAGGTTTGGCATTGTTCACTATTCTTTTTTTAGCATTTTATGAGATCATTCTTATATAAACATCAAAATTTGAATGTTTTATGTGTGTTTATAGCTTTCTGTAACAATTGGGATAATGCTGGCTTATTTGCTTGGTCTCTTTGTTCCATGGAGAATTCTTGCAGTTTTGGGTAATCCTAATAACAATTTGACTTGCTTTGGAAAAAACTATATGGTTTGTTCACTATCTTGATTGTCTTCTTTATGTTTAGGAGTATTACCATGTACATTGTTGATACCGGGTTTGTTTTTCATTCCCGAATCTCCTCGGTGGTTGGTATGTCTTTAGAACCATACTTGCTTATATTGTTGATGTTGTTGAGTTATTAGATGTTCACAAATTGTGTTGGTATCATAAATATAGGCAAAGATGGGTTTGACAGATGATTTTGAAACTTCATTGCAAGTTCTTCGTGGTTTTGATACCGATATCACTGTTGAAGTTAATGAAATCAAGGTATTAACTAAACTGAAATATACTCTATTCTTGATAATGTTAGTTTGTAAGATCAAGATTTCTTAAAAATGTTTAAAATATCTGTTTTTCGCGCACTCTTCAGAGATCTGTGGCATCATCTAGTAAACGTTCTGCAATTAGATTTGTAGATCTAAAGCGCAGGAGATACTATTTCCCATTGATGGTACACTTACTTCACCTCTGGAACTAACTCTTTAGTCTACACATTAGAGTAACTCACATGCTTCCTCATGTAATCTCTGTTACAGGTTGGTATAGGGTTGCTTGTACTTCAACAACTTGGAGGAATTAATGGTGTCTTATTCTATTCGAGTACAATTTTTGAATCTGCAGGTAGAGTCAATCATATCTTTGTTTTTGAATCTTGAATTAAGATAGAACAAACATATATCTTATTATGGTTCTTTGTTTATTATTTCACTTAGGGGTAACATCAAGTAATGTTGCAACATTTGGAGTTGGTGTTGTTCAGGTATTATATAATATCAATTCTAGGAGACATTAGATTCCATAATTTAACCATTGTTAATTCTAAACCAGGTACTGGCTACTGGAGTAGCAACATGGTTGGTTGATAAAGCAGGTCGTCGACTTCTACTCATGGTGAGAGATAATAGTTTTGTATTACAAACTCTGGAAAATTTCATATAAGAAACATAATATTATCTTTTTTCTTCTTGAAATGAAGATCTCTTCTATTGGAATGACCATAAGCTTAGTGATTGTGGCAGCTGCGTTTTACCTAAAGGTGAACATTATAACTATTTAACAAACTATAGTTCTACAATGGATCAGTTTCACTTTTATACTGAGTTATGAGTTTTTCTTAATCTCTTGTTAGGAATATGTATCACCTGACTCTGATATGTACAGCATTCTTAGCATGGTGTCTGTAGTTGGAGTTGTTGTAAGTTCTTTGTTTTATACATTTAACACATTATTATAATGTTAAAGAACTTTCTTGTTTACAAATCTTGATGAGTTTCATTACAGGCTATGGTTATTTCTTGCTCTTTAGGGATGGGACCAATTCCATGGTTGATTATGTCTGAGGTATAGAGTATTATAATGTTGTTTAGTGTTAAAAATGTTTTACTGATTATTTTAATGTTTATTAAAACAGATTCTACCAGTTAATATAAAGGGCTTAGCTGGAAGTATAGCAACATTGGCTAACTGGTTTGTCTCATGGCTAGTTACAATGACTGCAAATATGCTCTTAGCTTGGAGCAGTGGAGGAACGTTTACTCTCTATGCTTTGGTTTGTGGATTCACTGTGGTATTTGTGAGTCTTTGGGTTCCTGAAACTAAAGGCAAAACGCTTGAAGAGATTCAAGCTTTGTTCAGATGATCCAAAGTTATATAAAAAATGAAGATGATACATATTTATTCTCACTTGTACTTTGGCAATTACAGATCATTCTTTTGTCCTTGTCGCTTGCTTTGTTTAATGTTTCTTTAATGGGCTTAATGGATTACATTTGGGCTTCGGCTTGTTTATCAGTGAAAGTTGAAAAGTTTATTGCTTCTTGGTCTTGGTCATTTGTGAAAAAAACGTCTTCTTCTTCGAGAACTCAAAGACTATTCAAGAGAAGAAATTAAAATATCATGTAAGATGCGTCGCACTCGAACAAGGACTAATTGGTTCCTAGCGTTATAAACACGCTAGGGTTGACGTTGACTATTGACTTTAAGCTATAAAAAATTCGTTATTTATCTTCGGACGAAAACTGTTTCAGACACAACATCCCATGATATCTCCTAAACTCTGGAGAGACATCTGATCTTGTTTTCTTGTAACTTGTAACGCAAGTAACTGAAGCAAGAGAAGCAACATCATGTTTTGTGAATACAAATACTCCTCCATTCTCTTCTCTCTTCTACTTATTCTCACTCTTGATTCAAAATTTCTCGCAATTTCGGCTTCTTGTCAAGACGAACGTTGTGGAGGTATAAACATCACATTCCCCTTTGGAATCCAAGAAGGTTGTTATCTCAATGAATGGTACAAAATCGAATGCAGAAACTCTACGTTACCGTTCCTTTCCAAGATCCAAAAGGAAGTTGTGAATATATCTCTTCCAGTTGACAGAACAGTTAGTAGTAGGAATTCTTTTGGATCGATTCGTGTCAAAAGTCTTATAACATCCATTGGATGTTCCACTGATGGAAAAGAATCTGAACCGATTTGGAATTTAACGGACAGTCCTTTTTTCATTAAGAGTGGAAATAGCTATCAGAGAACAAACAGCCTCGTAGCGGTTGGTTGCAACAGCAAGGTGTCTTTAACTAAGATCGAGACGACCAAGGTGGAATGCGAGTTGAATTGTACTGCAAGAAAAGTGGTGTCACGTAGCCAAACCATCCCTTTTTATGACCAAACCGGCTGCTCAAATAACACATTTTTTTCCTATACTGCCGATACTGTCTGTAGTGAGGACGAAAGGGAAGAAGAACGAAGTTGTGATGGTAACGGATGCTGTGATGTAGGTCTACCAGATGAGCCTTATCAAGTGATAGGTGTCAATATAGAGAGTTTAGATCAAGAAAACTCAACAAGCCAAGGATGCAGAGTCGCTTTCTTAACAGATGAACTCTACACGTCATGGAATGCAACCAAAACTAACCCACAAAGCTTTTTGGACAACGGGAAGGCTACAGTTACGTTAGGATGGGTTATTCAGACGAATAATCTTTCCTTCCTAAACTCCCTTAGCTGCAAAAACGAAGAAGAGTTCTCTTCTATTGCAAGTTACAAAATAAAACAAAGAATAAGTTGCATATGCAGTAATTTCACCATTAATGAGACTAACTATGCAACCTGTGGATGCAACAATGGTTATACAGGCAACCCATACCTCTCTAACGGATGCACAGGTAATTCAGTTATTTATAGTGTTTTCTCTTCTTGTATATGAAGATTACAAAATTCATATCTGTAGAGACTTTAGTGTATACAAATCTCATCCAGATATTGATGAGTGCGAAATACGCTACCGTGATGGAAGTCGCTACTGTAAGGGTAAATGCGTTAATACGCCTGGAGATTATCACTGCGTGACAGATAAGACTGGAGTAATAATGATAGGTAATGTATACATCAAGAAGATATATATAGTCACAAGAATTTAAATACTTACCTTATTTTTTGTGATGTTTTCAGGGATAGGTGCAGGTTTTGGAACCTTAGTTCTCGTTGGTGTCATTTGGTGGTTGAGAAAGTTTATTAAGAAGAGAAGAATGAGAAAGAGGAGAAGCAAGTTCTTCAAACGTAACGGTGGACTTTTGTTACAACAACAATTACATACAAGTAAAGGCAACGTCGACAAAACAAGAATATTCACTTCTAAAGAACTTGAAAAAGCCACTGAAAACTTCAGTGAAAACAGGATCCTTGGACAAGGTGGTCAAGGTACTGTTTATAAAGGAATGCTTGTAGATGGTAGAACTGTTGCTGTCAAGAAATCCAAAGTTGTTGATGAAGATAAACTTGAAGAGTTTATTAATGAAGTTGTTATTCTTTCTCAGATCAACCATAGACATGTTGTTAAGTTACTAGGATGTTGTCTTGAAACAGAAGTTCCTATTCTGGTTTATGAGTTTATCCCTAATGGTAACCTTTTCCAGCATATTTATGAAGAATCTGATGACTATACAATGATCTGGGGAATACGTATGCGTATTGCTGTGGATATTGCTGGAGCTCTTTCATATCTGCATGATGCTGCTTCTTCTCCAATTTATCATAGAGATATCAAGTCTACAAATATATTACTAGATGAGAAGTACAGAGCCAAGGTGTCTGATTTTGGAACTTCAAGATCAGTAACAGTAGATCATACTCATTGGACAACGGTTATTTCAGGTACTGTTGGATATATGGATCCAGAGTACTATGGTTCAAGTCAATATACTGATAAGAGTGATGTTTATAGCTTTGGAGTAGTTCTTGTTGAGCTTATTACAGGAGAAAAGCCTGTAATAACACTTTCAGATTCTCAAGAAATAAGAGGTTTAGCAGATCATTTCAGAGCTGCCATGAAAGAGAATAGATTCTTTGATATTATGGATGCTCGAATAAGAGATGGTTGTAAACCGGAACAGGTTATGGCAGTGGCGAATCTAGCAAGAAGATGTTTGAATTCCAAAGGAAAGAAGCGGCCTTGTATGAGAGAAGTGTTTGCAGAGTTGGAAAAGATTCGTTCTTCTTCAGAGGATTTATTGGCAAAGATTGAAAATGAAGATGGTGGTGATGAGGAAGATGAAGAAGGAATGAGGATTATAGATATAAATGATTTAGAAAGTATTGGTGTTACTGCTCCAGCTACTAGTGTTGTCTCTTCGTATTCCTCGTTTGATGTTGAACCATTGTTTCCTCGTCCTCATCCAACATGGTGAATTTGTAATAAAAGTGTAAGCAAAATTAGTTTATATGAAACTTATAATGTTTGTTATATTTATTTTCATCTCCCTAGACACTTGTTCTGTAATAAATTGGATTTTGCTTTAGTCTCTCTTACGTTCACTTATTACGGCTGCAATTATATGCAAACTGTTTAAAGAGTATGAATAAATCCAAACGGTGTATAGACAAGTCTTCGTTTCCAAACAAGACTGTAAGCCTGATCATGTTTTGGTCTTTATTTATCAGTCTAGTATATAGTATAAAAAGTACAATCACATATGTTCAGTGATCATTCACTTCTTCAACTTTTTATAGATTAATTAATAATTCTAAACCAGAGCATGAATAAGTAGAGACTATTGAATGATTCATTTTCACAACAAATTTATTGGTCATAATCTTTGTAAACTTAATAATAAATTGGTCAATTATATAATCACAATTGTCTGACATAAGTTCTTGTAAGTGAATGAGAAACTCAGAGATGCTAATATTATCAAAACGCAGACAATCAACAAAAACCAGATTTAATAAAAGGTCATTGTTTTATGAGATTTTATGACAACACACTCAAATTTTGGAATCTAGATTTGTAAAATACTCAGTTGCCTCCATTGAAACTGAAACATAATACACAACTCCTTCAAAGAAACCTAAAAGATTTTGTACATTTTAAAAGCAATAAAAAAAGTGAAAAAAACGAATTTTAACAATTAAAAATGGATTTAAGAAGATGGCATCAGATAATAATGAGAGATTAGTTGTCAACACTGATTCATCTGTGTGTAGTATAAGATTCTACTCATCATTTGCCAATGAAAACCTTAGCTTCATTATTCATAAATTAAAGAAAAAAAAGTTCAAATCCATGAAAAAACAAAACAAGAAAAACATACGCAAAACACGATGAAATTGAGAAATCAAGCGAAGAACGATGAGCGATTGAGGAGGATTGTTCATAGTGTTAAGGAGAGTTTATATAGCTAAAGAGGTGATACCCTAGCTAGGGTTTAGTTTATAATGGGCTTGTTTTCAATTTAATAACCTAATGGGCTTTAGAGTCAAAGAAAAAATAAAAAATACTTCAGCCCATGTAATTGATTCTAGTTTGTCTTGGGTTTTCCACAAAATTGATATGGGCCTGTGGGGTAGACTTTGTCCATGTAAACCCATTAGAACATTGTGTTTTGAAAAATCGAGGGCTTTGCTTCACTATGACCAAGCAACTTCACATGGAGAATAAATGGATCTTGTCGCTGATTAGTGATGTGGTAATTTACATGTGAAGACTAGTTTCAATCTAAAAACTGTTTACTGATATAGTCATCAATCATCATAATATGTTGACGAAACTTCAACTCATAAATATGAAATAAAAATAAAAAGGATAAAATTAGAGATTAAAATATCAAAAATATCTTAAACACATCTCTGATCTCTCAGCTTCACCGTGACTGTAGACGACTGTCCGGACAAAAAGGTCTCAACTTTTTACATTTCAAAATTTTGTTACTTCACCCTTAAAACAAAACTGTGTTGACTCAAAGCGGACAGATCTTCTTCTTCTCTGTTTCTAGATCCTAAATCTCTAACTCCTTCAGATCTGCATAAATGGCGGTTACTCACTGATCAGACACGGAAAAAAGACAAAGCTTTCTGCTTAAACTTTTTCCATTACTTTTAATGGCGGATTCTCGAAACGGCAAGCCCTTCTTTTTCTGCTTCTCATTTTTAATCTTTCTCACTTTGCTTTTCATTTTGCCGTCGTATGCCACCGAGTCTCCGGTTGTCGTTGAAACGGAAGATGTTTCCACCGACTCAGCTCTATCGGTTAGCCAATTAGATCGAGAAGCTGTTCTATTGCATAATCTTGAAGAACTCGTTAAGAATCTAACGCAATTAGTAGCTAATCTAGATGCTAAGTTATCTGAAACTCAGGAGAAGAACGAGCTCACTAAATCACTTGATGATATCGAAGAAGAGAAAGGAAAAGCTAAGGCGTTTTCAGTGACTAAGTATAGTCCGTTTTGGTCGGAGAGGTTTCAGTTTACAGCAGCTGTGAAACTCAATTCAGATGCTACTTGTATCAATGTGTTGCCGTTTAGGGATTTCGAAGGTTCAAGCAAGTACTTTGCAATTGGAGATTCTATAGGTAGAGTTTATGTGTTCTTGAGAAATGGTGATGCTTTGATTGAATTTTTCACTACTGTTGATTCTCCGATTACAGCTATGGTTTCGTATTTATCGGTGTTTAGGAACTCTAGTTTTGTGGTTACTGGTCATCAGAATGGCGCGGTTTTGTTGCATCGGATTCACGAAGGATCGAGTGGCGAAGATTGGAATTCGAATTCGGTTTCTATGGAGAATGTTGGCAAATTTGAAGTTGATGATTCGGCTGATCCTGTGACTTTATTGGAAGTGCATCATGTAGGTCGGGTTAGGTATATATTGGTGACGGATTTAAGCGGGAAGCTTACGGTTTTAACTGAGAACAGAACGGTTTATGGATCGGTTATGCCATCGAGTAGACCTCTTGTGTTCTTGAAGCAGAGATTGCTGTTTCTCACTGAGTCTGGTGCTGGTTCATTGGACTTAAGGAGCATGAAGATAAGAGAAACCGAATGTGAAGGTTTAAACCATTCGCTTGCGAGAAGTTATGTTTTCGATGCGGCTGAGCGGTCTAAAGCTTATGGATTTACATCAGAGGGTGAAATTATTCATGTTTTGCTTCATGGAGATATAATGAACTTCAAATGTAGAGTTAGATCCAAGAAGAAGTTTCAAATGGAGGAGCCAGTAGCTTTACAATCAATCAAAGGCTATCTTCTTGTTATCAACGAAGAAAAAGCTTTCGCTTTCAATGTATCAACACAGCATTATGTTCGTACTGCGGGTCCTCGGCTTTTGTTCTCTGCGGGATTAGAAGAGATCAGATCAGCGTTCTTGAGCCATCGTGAGTCATCTTCAAGAGCCTTATTAGTAAAGACGAACCCATTGATAGCTAGTGACCGAGAAAACCTCCTTGTGATCGGTTTAGGAGGCGGATATTTCGCGGTTTATAAATCAAAACTCCCTATTGTTAAAGGAGACTTCAATACAATGCTTTGGAGCACTCCTGTGTTCTTCTTCGTACTGTTTCTATTCGGAGCTTGGCATTTCTTCTCCAAGAAGAAAGAATCGCTCACCGCATGGGGACCGGATGATCCTTTTACTCCAACCTCGGGACAAAGCAGCTCGGCTAATGAGCCGTCTTTCACTGAACCTGCTAGAAGAAACGATGACCTAATGGATCTACGGAGAAGGTACACTGGTGGGTCGTACCTGTCAGTTGGACCTAACGACCAGACTTCGAGAGCTCCGGCGGATGGAAACTACAGAACAACTGCACAAGATCATAACAATTATCGAGGCGGGTCAGGTCTTGATTCAAACGGGTTTGGTAATAGAAGAGATCATTTGTTTGGTAACAACAAAGTTATGGACGACGAAAGTTAAAGACTCTTTGGATTACTTGCAAATTCTGGAGACTTATTTGAATTCTGGCACGTAAATCACCGGTTACTTAAAAAGAAAGTGTAATCTTTGTAACATTAAAGGTTTTATTATTCCTCCTCGTTTGTTTTTAAAATGTGTAAGTTCGAATAATGTATACTCCGGTGAAAGAAAATAAATTTGTTCTTTGCAGATTGTAATGCTCTTCTTTTTTAGCTGCAATATATTATGTTGCTAAGGATGGGATTCAAGGTTTGGTAGATGATTTAGTGAAATAGTCATCTCATCCAACGGTGAAAGTTCATATTCAACTAAATAATTACCAGAAACGAATCTGCATCGTGTGAAGTATCCTTCACATCCTGAGTACATTGGGCTACACGCATCAAAAAGAGTCATGGATATGTATGAGTTTATGAACAGTAAGGTCCTTTTCAAGACTATAAGAAAGAATCATGAACTGAAGAAGAAGGTGAAACCGGTGATTGTTCATGTGAATTACCATCCAGATGAGCTCAATAGAATGAGAGCTGTGGTTGAGTTTTATGTAAACAGTAAACAGGCAGGCTAAAAACTTTCACAGTTTCTTGACATTTGTGTCTCTATCTTGATGCCTTCTGTTTTGTTTTTGTATTTATGAATTTTGAGTATCTTATGGTTAAAATCCCAAGTAAAATCTTCTAATTTGTTTTTGAGCTCTGTTCCAGACGTTTAGTTTTCTTTGTTTCGTTCTGTTAAAAGCTGAGGTATGAACAAAGTATAAGTTACAGTTGAAGCCACTTAATATAATATATAATATATATATGTAATGTTTTTTTCAATAACTAAAAGGAAGAATAATAGAAACTTAAAACATTTCTATCTACAAATAATGCGTTGTGAAGTGAAACAAACTCATTGGTACAATGAATATTGATTCTAATACAAGAACAAAAACCATGAACTGAACAAACAATACACTAAGACTCCAATCCTCCTTCCCACATGACACAACATGGTTCTTGTTGTTCTTCATCTCAACTACGAGCTTTACCATTTCCAAGAGTAAGCTCTAGATCTTCCATAGCCACATCATGGATCCTCTCCCCTTCCCATGGCTTAACTTGGCTGTTCTCAAATTTAAATTCCGAGCTTTGACCAATCTCTTGAGTTGCTACAGTAGTGTTTTGAGATACTTGCTGAGGAGCGGGTTTCACTAGATTAAAGGTAGGAGAAGTTGGTACCATAGAGGCAGAAAATGGCTGTTGTTGAGCAAACTTCTGAAAGCTTATCCAATGACCAGAATCAACAGTGGAAGAGTCAGACTCATCACATTCAGGTATAGTAGCTGGGGCATTGAACTGACGATGATAAGTAGGACTAGCAGGTGCAGATACAGCGTAAAACGGGTAGTTTATAGATGTGATTGACTGTTTAGCAGCAATGGACATGGACTGTTTGGTAAAAGATTCCCAAGATGGGAATGGTTTAGGGTTTTTAGAAGTTGGTGATGAGACTGGTGGAGTAACTGGAGCACTGTTTGAGATTCTAAGAGGAGGAAGTGATGAAGGAATACCACCATTCCTAAGGAAAGGGAAGATTGTAGAGATGTTATGTGGATCACCAACATGAGAAGGACTTGGAAATGAAGAAGACGATGGACTGACTTGGTAAGAAAGTATTGGACTATCAAATGTAGAAGAAAGAGGACTTTGGTTATGAGAAGAGTAAGGAGTAGCTCGAGATGATGACCCAACCATGTCAAAATGAAGAGGCTTGTGTCCCTAATGTTCATCAAACAACAATACCATAAACACCACAATGTAAAAATAAGTAACATAAGGAAGAGATCTAATAACAGTAACATAATAGATCCAGTTTTAGAATGAAAGATCAGATCTAAATCAAAGCGTTTGAGATTCACCTTACGATATGTGGTTCCGTCTTCTTCAACTACCCAACCAGCTTCAGAACAAAGTGCTTTAAGCACTTCATTGTTATCGCAGTGTTTTGGAAGATTGTAGTTACCTTGAGATCTAAGACCTGTATATATCTTAGCTGCTACAGCTCTTCTCCTTCGCTCTCTCCTCCGATTATTCTCCCTCTCTCTCCACGACGGTTTCCTCCTCGTCGCCATCGCTGCTGCTGTTGTTGGTGACGTCGATGTCGCACCATCAGACGTCATCTTCGTCTCCAATCCTCACAATACCTAAACCGATCCAAACAAACGAGTCGCTGCTACGAATTGTATGCACGGATTTGAATCAGCTGAAGAAGATGAAGAAGTTATTGCTCACGAGGAATACGCTTTTACTTCTTTCTTCAATTATTAAACCCAAAAATATATATTTAAAATAATTAACTTCTGATTTTGATATATATCAGCCACGTGTCAATTTAAATTTGACGAATGGTGAGAGTAACTGTGGCGTACGAAACTTACGGTGTGGTTGATCGTAGAGACTCAGTTGAGAGTAGTAGTGTAGTACGTTATGTTTATGTTTCTCTTAATCTGTGTCAGAAGATGAGCAGATTTTATAAAGAGAAAAGATGTGAGACATGTGGGGTCCATTTATTAAAGTGGGTCCCTTACTCATATGACTGAAGAACACTCCATCTGATTGGTTTTTGGGCCATGTTCATAGAAAACAAATTATTTTGAGCCTCATAATATTTATGTTTTTAAAAAAATTTAAATCTAATTGTCACTTTAGTCTGTAGTATGATTAAAAATGAAATAGAGTTTCACTATTTATGAACAGAAGAAAATGAGTGCTCAGTTTTGTCCTGATTATAGTATATTCTATCCTTTAGTTGATTTTTAATATTTTATTTCCATTTAAACAAAGAATATGAACCCAAATACACTTTGTTAATATAATTTTCGGATTTATAAATACTTGTAAAACCTTTAATTCAAAATATTATTAAGACATGTAGACAAACCCTTCATTTGAGATGAGTTGTCCATATCGAACAACTGGTCGGTTCAATATTTCTAGATGTCCCACGCAAAATGGAAAAGTTATCTCTTTTTCTATATGTTATTTTGTTCATGAAAACACATTTTAGCAACAAAAAAAAGTAACGTATAAAATCGTGATGCCCGAAGAACTAGCTTTGCTTATCTATATGCTCTTGACCAAGCCTCAACATGACAGTGTCTTTTAGTGATGGCCATATTTTTTAATCCGCATTTATTCGTAGTATTCATTTATTAGTTCCACTTGTGATGGTTTGATAAAAAAATGTCAAAGTTTTGGATATAAATTACGAAAGAGACTTATAAATGATTAATAGAAGAAACCTATCGAGTTTGTAAATGTTTATTTAAATATTTATTCACAAAACATTATTACCTCTATGACTGGAATAACGTTATTTGGTTTTGTGACTTGTAAGCATATGATTTGGATGCCATAAGCCTATAACAATCAGCTACATTCGTTAATTATTGTTGGGCCCTTCCTTTATTGGTCATTATTATCTTTATTTTCCTTGAATTTTGTGAAAATTGTTTAGTTCATTGAATATAATAGGAAAATGGGCTTGGTGGATTTGCCCCACACATTGACCCATCAAAGCAGGTATGATCTTCTAACGAGTAGTCTCACTTATTGAATTATTTTACACGCGTTTGCCTTTATTTATTAATTAATATGTTGTTAAAAAGAAAAGAAATATAATGATATACTGTATATAATAATATTAATATTTAATATAATATAATAAAACGTGATCTTATAGTACTGATATTTTATAATTTCTCTGAAACATAACACAGGGGAAGAATAAATTGTAAAGTGATGGTACAGTTCTGAGACAATAATATAACAGTTGTTGTTTTAGGCTTCTTGTCTAATTCTACCGGTGGCTTCTCGAAACGATGCCGTTCCATTTAACCCAATCTTCTAATTGATTCCAAGGGTTCGATTCTCACTGTCCGCTGCATGAAAATGATCCACAGAGAAAAAAGATTGTCGAAAAATCTAAAGGAATGCTTATGATTGTCTGGTTCTTGTTCTTGTTCAAGAGTTTTAAATCTGACCTATGTTCTGATCCTGCAAGCTATGACATACATACATATGGCTGTTCAAACAGAAATAACCTATAGCAGATTGTTCAAGAGTAACAAAGACACGAATAGGACTTACTTCGGTAAAGCGATAGTCTAGTAGAAGTTACTCTCACAAGGTTTATGTTTAGTTAACTGTATTTGGTCTATTTGTTTTATTTACTAAACAGTATTTATTTCATTAGATTTTGGTTTATTTTGCTGTTTACAGAACCTAGTTTTGAAATAGTAAAACCATTTTTTGTTTTCTCAGAAAAAAAAAATGTAATGGAGAGGACAATTATAGAAGAAAGAAAAATGAAAGAAAAATGAAAGATAAAGTACAGAGAAGATCCAAAAATTTAAACCATCGTAAAAGTGACGTCAATAAGGGTATAATCGTCATTCACCAATCAAACGAGTCCCATGCCATACATACGTCATTGTCTTCATTAAACACAGTCAAACCATTCAGGTCAATTGCGTGTTAAAAATTTACGAAAAGTACCCCTCCGGTTAAATCCAAAAAAAAAACGGTTCTGTTTTTGCATAATGCATATAATTTCAGTCGATGCTTACGTGGCAAAATGTTATTCGTCCACGTGTTGGGAACCGGTTATTATCATCCGTTTTCTCTCCTTCCCTCCCTTCTTCTCTCTAAGAGTATTACTCTGCTTTTCTCTCTCTCTCTCCTTTGATTTTTTTAACTTTCTCTGCTTCTTCTTGTGGGACAGACCCTAATTATTCTACATCGATTTCTCATCCACTTTTCCCGCCCAATCATCTGTTTTTTCCCTCGCTATCTCTCTCTCTTGCAATGTGTGATCTTCGATTTCGTAGCAGTGTTGAGGTCTGTTGATTTCAGCTCTAAACCGGAGAAAAAAATGCTGGAAAATGTAGATAGCTCAGTAGTGGTAAATGGTAGATTTCAGCAGATTAAGAGCATTTACGGGGAGAGCAATAGTGAAGAAGAGTTATCAGTATTGCCACGTCATACAAAAGTGGTCGTCACCGGAAACAACCGTACTAAATCGGTGCTTGTTGGTCTTCACGGAGTTGTTCAAAAAGCTGTCGGTCTCGGTGGTTGGCATTGGCTCGTAAGTTGTCTAATTTTTTAATCTTTGTGGTTGTTTACTTTTTTCGATCTAATTTAGTGCTTTCTGGATTTACAAAGTTTAAAGTTATGTCTTTTAAATCATCGATGAAGATAATTTATGGTTTCTGAATTTTGAATTTCAAATTATGTTTTTTTGTAAGGGTAGAAAAGGGGTGAATTTTAAAATTTCCAAACAACCCGAAATAAATATAAGATTTTCTTCAGTACCACTAATGTATTTTGTTCTTCTTGTTATGTTTTAAGGTTTTGACAAATGGAATAGAAGTGAAGTTACAGAGGAATGCTCTTAGTGTTCTTGAAGTTCCTACTGGAAACGAAGAAGACGATGATTTTGTTTTCGAATACACTCAGAGGATTGGCTCTGATATGAGTATGTTTTACACACAGCAAATTTTCATATACTTAGACACAGATCTGTCAACTTCAATTTAGGCTCAAATGAGTAATCTTTACTTAACTGATTTTGATAGTCTTGTTTGTATGACAAGTTGTGTATTTTCCAGCATCTGAAGATACACTAAAGCCTCATAAGTCGAAGCAAAGAGCACATAGATCATCGCGGTCTTCGCACAAGACAATGAGTAGATCTCTATCATCTGACTCACAATCTAAAAGTTCTGGTTTTACTCACAGCGAAAACTTGGTATGCATTCGATGTTTTAAGGCTTATTTCACTCAACATAATATGATTAACCTTAAGTTACTGATGTGATCTTTATATGTAGAAGGTTGATCTTAGCAAACTGAGAATGTCTGCTTTATTGAAATATTGGAGACATTTTAACCTAGTAAGTTT
The DNA here is from genome assembly GCA_000411055.1 of Leavenworthia alabamica. Lineage (NCBI taxonomy): Eukaryota > Viridiplantae > Streptophyta > Magnoliopsida > Brassicales > Brassicaceae > Leavenworthia > Leavenworthia alabamica. Next base: position 47,691 of record KE158249.1, read on the forward strand.
TGTTTGCTTTAGAATTTTTACTTTTTATATGTTGAATAAAGTGTTTTGTAGATGGATGCAATTCCTAATCCATCAAAGGAGCAACTAATTGAGATTGTTCAGAGACACTTCATGTCTCAGGTACATTAAAAATCCTTCACCAGATTTGTATTATGTGTCTAATGTTGTGATATGATTACAGCAAACAGATGAGCTTCAGGTTATTATGGGGTTTGTACAAGCTGCAAAGAGAATGAAGATGGCTTGTAAGTTACAATCAAAAGAACCAAGAAACACTGATCTTAACTGCATTATCTAAACAAAAAAAGGCTTTGAGTTTTTAACAATTTGTCGCTTGCTTGCTAAGTTTTAGTTCTTGTATAGAGATGTTTGGCTAAAGAGTAGATGTTGTTTCTTCTTTTTTTTTTTTTGGTCAACAAGATGTTGTTTCTTCTATGATTCTGTTGTTTTAGCAATGTAAGTAAAGTACCTTGAGCATACTACCATATGACCTCTCTAAAGCTCCCAACTGGAAACTATATGTTCTGAAGAGATTGTTATGTTAGATTGTAAATATGTTTGGTATGACTTCTCTCACTTTTTCTTTCCATTTTCTTCTAATGGTGCATTGTCTTAATCGTGGGTGTTTACACTTTACATTATGAAAATAATTAATTTTCAAATAAAATGAACTTTAAAAGAGTGCAATAAAGGAAAAAAAAAAGAAGACATGTCTGAATTCTAAAAGACTCGGACACAAAGGACTTGCGATTTCACACTAAGAATTTGAGATATTATTCCATTTCACGTTTGGCCCACGCGTCGTTTATCTTTATGATGGTTGATAAGTGTTTATAATTAAAAACTTTTGAGATATTTTAACCTTTTTAATTATTTTGATATTTATTATTATTATTATTATTATTATTATTATTCAACATAATTACTACTTAGTATTATTAACAAAACGAGCTTATGTGCTTAACTGCGTGGACTCAAACGATGGTTACTAATAAACTTAGTAAACTTTTGTCGGGAAAGACCAACAATTTAAGTAAAACATTTTCTATTTATATGATAGCTATGAGATTTATCAATTTGTCTAAATTTTACTTTCAAATAATTTAATATAATTATCAGAAATTTGAAATTCGTAAGATAAAGAAAAAGGGAAACCCACTTCCTGCCATGTGCCCATTCCCCATGATCAAAAATAATGTTAATAATAATAAAATAAATATATCTAAAAAGAAAAATAAACAATGATTGAAAATAAAAGAGTAGACCCAATAAAATACAGATCGGCGTTATAATAAGATTTTAAAATGGATTTAAATTTATTAATTTTATTTCATTTCACCTACAAATCTATAGTCATGGAAAGTGACAAATGACCATAATATAAACTTCAGACAAAAATAAACAAAAAAACTTATAGCAAAACCAATAGATTTATTAGAAGGTTGAAGCTAAAAATAACGTCTCAACCATAATAATTATTGACCAAGTCATGTATATTTGATTTTTTTGGCTCGTTAAATTATTCTCAAAACATTCATTTCACGTTTTTATCAATACTCGTCTCCCGATTCTTCTGCACTTATGATACGTACTTAATACTAGCCACATAGTTTTATAATTCCCCAATAATATATATCCAAAAAAATGAATTCAAAAAAAAAAAAATTGTTTGTAATTTTGTATTATGCGACGAATAAAACGATAATAGTGTTTTTTTTTTTTTATAACTACTTATCAATCTCATATATGAAATCTCCTATATCAATTTCCATGTCTTCTTTGTGCATTTTGTAGTCAGAAAAAAACAATAAATGAACATTACATAAAAAAAACTCAGATCTCATTAGTAAATAGTTTAGTCAACAATTACTATAATATTATAGTCTATAATAATCTGGATTTACATTTTCTGTAAATTTGTGGATGAAATTATTTAACATTTAAGTCGAAAAATTGTTATGTTAAAGAAAAAATAAAATAAATAAATAATGATTTTGACCAAAAAATTAAATAACATGAATTTTGTAAGAGAAACCCAAAATCCAAGCAAAACCATTTTTTGGGCACATGATAAAAAGTCAGAGAGACAGCTCTTCTCTTCTTCTTCTTAGTAAGAGAAACCTTCCAATAGAATCAGAGGTCTGATGAAACCATGTCCCAACATTTTATTCTCATTCTCTTCTCTCTTCTCATCATTCTTCATAATCCCATTTCCGCCTCTCCAATTATTCAAAAATTCAAAGAAGCCCCACAATTTTACAATTTTGCTGATTGCCCCTTAATTGTTTCCGATGTTGATGACGTGGCTGCCAAAACAATCTTCTGCTCCCGTCGAGCTGTCCACGTGGCGATGACACTCG
>KE158249.1:50265-80806 GCA_000411055.1 Leavenworthia alabamica
TACTGCAACGCCAATTTCACCTCCTACTTTACTACCAGCTTCTGGTCAAATCCGACTCTCTCCTTAACCTTCGCCGATCGAAAGGCTTGCTACTTCAACACCGGAGTCATGGTCATCGATCTTTCACGGTGGCGTGATGGCGCGTACACTGCACGCATTGAAGAATGGATGGCGATGCAAAAACGAATGAGAATATATGAGCTCGGTTCGTTACCACCATTTTTGCTGGTTTTCGCGGGTTTGATTAAACCGGTAAATCATCGGTGGAACCAGCACGGGCTCGGAGGTGATAATTTCAGGGGACTATGCCGAGAGTTGCATCCTGGTCAGGTGAGTCTGTTGCATTGGAGTGGTAAAGGTAAGCCATGGGCTAGGCTCGACGCTGGTAGGCCTTGCCCGTTAGACGCACTTTGGTCTCCGTATGATCTTCTTCAAACGCCGTTTCCGTTGGATTCTTAACCACTCGGTTTACTTATTATACCGGTACAGACATACATATATATATTATATATACAGGTGATTTTTTTTTCTTTTTATGTACATCGATTCATATATATCATAAGCCAAAAATAAAAACATTTTGTTTTTATTCTTTATGTTTTTATTTGTTTTGTTTCGGAGTATAGAAGTGAATAAAAGTACACTCTCAAATGACCAAAAAGTGTCTAAATTTTTAACATTTTCCAAAATATGTCATTTTATCAATTAAATTAAATAACTGGCTATTTGGTCAAATCTCCCATAATAAAACGGAGAGATTGGATTTTTGCAAGTTTAGAAGGTGGTAGGTATATAACTGCGTTTGCGTTTGCGTTTACATTTGACAATGTGAGTGGATGAAGAAAATATAACCTGAGAAACCATTTTTATACATGTGAATATTTTTAAATATTTGTCCATTGTTATTTCCATAGGTATATTTCCATGATATTCTTATAGATGCATACTATAGATTAATAACATACATATTTTCAGAAAATATATGTTCATGCAGAGAATAGATTACAAGTCTTGTAACGTTTAGATTAAATTTATTCTTGGAGAAATAGGGATAAATCAAGTAACAAAGAAGTTGCACTGACCCAGGACTAAATGTTATGTATCCATAATGTTAATTTATAAATGAAATGGTCCAGAACTAAATGAATGTTTAATTATTGTGTTAAATTTAAGTAAACAGTTAATGGAGACAGAGTGTCGGTGGGGTTTGAGGGAAGGAAAGGTAAGCACGATCAAAGTCCCATTGTGTATTAATGAACACTTTTGACCTTCGAGACTCTTTTCATCTTTTTCTCATGTTACCTTTTTTAAACTAAAATTCACTGTACATTTCTTTTTTCATCTCCACGTAAATATTATATAAAGAAATTATGAATCTGATTCTACTGGATTAGCAGAAATACAAAAGAATCATGAAATGGTTACACAACAATATGGTCGAGATTTCATTTTTCACCAAAAGAATAGAGAGCATTGAAAAATAAATCTACCAACGATCCTATAAGTAAACACCAAATCAAAAGCACAAGACCATGTTCATATGTGTTTATTAAACCGGGAATGTACCAGTCATCTGTATATGCTCAAGTGTTTTCCGTAAACCATACTTGTCAACCGCTAAACGCCCAGCCCTGAACCCGTCTCCATAAACCGGAGAAGCATCAGACTCGATTTGGTGTTTGAAAAACTCACCAAGCTTCCTCTCGTACTGAGATCTAGGTCTCAACTTCAAACCTCCAGAAGAAGAAGAAGATGATGCAGCATTACTGTTTACTGAACCAGTAGCTAACTCAGCTTCTAACCACTTATGAGCCATCACTTGACATATACCTTCTTCTACATCTTGGCTCAGCGTTCGGAATCCTTTTTAAGACCACAATGTTATATAGTCAGCAAATGTGAAACAAGAGAAAATATTGGTGATGTGAGAAACTCACCTTTAAGCCGCATCCACGCATGCATCATCTCATGAGCTAGAATCGAACCAGTGAGTAACCTAAACAAAATCCAGCAAAACCATCAATATTTGAGCCGTGACATAAAGGTCATTTCAGTGAAAACAAAACCAATCACTTTACCTAGGGAGCCCAAATAAGATGAGAATGGCAGTAACTTCGCATTGTCGTGTTAACTTGTAAGGCTCTGTGATCATATTCCCAGCCCAATTTCCCGTGCCATGCTTTGATCGTTTTCTAACAGTACTAACAGTTTGTTCTTCTGAAAGGCAGAGTCCTCTTGTTTCTGGCATATGATAGTGACCCTAGAAGCACAATGAAAGGTAAAAACACTTAGAAAAAAGCATAAGCTTTGACCCAGAAAAAGTTTAATATACAATATATAATTGTTTTTCTACTCACATTCTTTTCACCTTCTCTAGCTTCGTTGAGTGCTTGCCTCTCAACCAAGAGGAGTGGAACTTCCTGTTCTACCTTCATGTTCAGTCCTTGGTAGAATTCTTGTATATGCAAGTACAGAGGTTGGCATTGAATTGTGTCCATGACCGCTGAGTCCAAACACTCGAGGCATAGTTTACGTCCATCGTTAAGTTCAACATAAGCCGTATTCCGTGGCTACAAAATAAAGATAAGTGTCAATTTCCAGCCACAAAATGTTTTGGAACATTTTAGGGGAGAAGAGAAATCCACCTCCATTCTTTCACAGCTGCAACATCTTGGGGTAGCATCGTGTTCGTGAGAAGGGCAATATTTCTGGATCCAAAACGGATGTGCCCTATATTCAATAAGACCAGCATGATTTGTTGGAATCTGTTCAAAAAGTTACATTCGGAAAGAAGATAAGTGCAAGATCCGAAGAAAGCAACACACACATATATATGGGATTTAACAAAGGAAGAGACAAAAAATTTACTTACAAAGTGGCTGCAGACATCACATTTTGGATGGTATCTCTCCTTGTAACACGTCTTATGAAAAGGGTAGTTCCCAGATGTTGAAAACTTTAAAGAGAAAATTGAGAAATGTTACAAATAAATCTAAAGGTTTAAGTTATGATTTATGAAGTACAACCGAAAAAATATTCAAAATTGAAGAGCTTGGTTTCACCTCGTACTCAGAAATCGGTTGACTGCAACCATAACATCGAAAACATTCCGGATGCCATAGTGAATTCAGGCAATTGAGATATCTTCCATGGCCAATTTCCATATTGCATCCAGCACAAATCCTATGCAAACAAGTTGTTTACAAGTTACTGGTTGGATACTAAAACAAGATGACGAAATTACACGACCTTAAGATGATTGACTATCTCTAAGTACCTGAAATCCATTTGAAATGTAGTAGGCCTTGGATAATAGATATCTCCATTTGCGTATACATTTCCTCCTCCATACATATGTCCATGCCCATATAAATCTCCAGTCCCATAAGCATTCCCATGATCATATGTACTTCCATTTTTGTAACGTGGTGAATTCCCAACAATCATACTTTCTTGTAAGGCTCTAGCAAGTTGCTCATCTTCCTCAACCGTCGAGTATTTCCCTGTGCCCAATACTCGTTTAATATACTATGGCAAACCGAGTCTAATAATAAAACTATGTCTTCCTTCCTAAATAGATTTAGCTAATACAATCCAGAAAATGGACTCACCGCTTATACTTGTATGTTCTTGATTCTCTTCTAAAAGAGACAATGCAATTGCATGGTCAATGTCTTCAGTTTCCTGGTCATTAGATGTATCCTAGTAAAGAAAAATCACAAATTTTGAAATAACATAACAAAACAGAGCTAATGTATATATAATCCATAAAACAATAAACCATGTGCATCACACAAACCTCAGATGTAGATGGTTCATGTGAAAGAGGTTCATCATGATGAGCATCTGTATCAGGAGTAGGCTCAGAATTCTGATAATTCCCATAATAAAGATTGTGATTGTGGTCCCTGAATCTCTGGGTAGAGCCTTTGAAGATTTTGTTAAACCAACCCATAATCCCTAAACACCTATCAACATCTCATAGTCAAATTCAATATAATAGTTTTTCACCTGCAAAATAGTTAACGTCTCTGATTAAGCAAAAGCCATAGGCATTTTGAATCTACCTAACAACAATTATTAAACCCTAAAACCTGCTCCAATCATTAATAACCAAACGAAGAAATCAGAAAGCAGCATTGATTTATCAAGTGATTTTGAGCTACAAAGAAGCTATAGATCGTCCGAATTCATATTGACTTACCTTGAGAAAATCCCTGGATTAGATAAGATCCCAGAAACAATAAGCTTTTACCAAAATCCCCAAAAAAAATCCAAAATCCAAAATCACAAATTCTCTGGATTTTCGTGGTTATACGAAATGATATAATCACGAAACTGCAGCAGCAACAACAAAAAAATCTCGAAAAATTCTCCTTTCTTCAACTCTTAAATTCTCCTTTCTTCAAAATTTGGCGGAGAATTTAAGAATCTACAACATATTGTGTAGAAAATAAATTAAGACTTAACTTTTGAAAAAGGAAAAAAAGAAGAAAAGAATATATACTATTTTTTTAAGGAATATACATACATTAAATATATAAACAATAATATAATAATATAATAACGACGTAACTTTTGACAAAATCAATGTCTACTCAAACGAATAAAACACAAGGCTAATGTGTTTGATTATTACGCTAACTTAACTTCTTCAAGTCTTCAATAATCAAAATATGGAGCACGCTTACAAAATCTTTTATTTTCCGTCCATGGAGATGACGAAGAAGAAAAAGTATTGGATTGAGAATTTAGGAACCCGAAATTACATATTAATTTAAAAAAAAAAGTCTTTGCGTCTGAAGTTTTTGGTCGTTGAGCAGCTCTTTCAACTCTTTCCAGGAAAATGCTGGGAGTTAGACATACAAACTGACAAATTACTTAATTTGTCAAAAGTCAATATTTTGTTGTTTTTTGTATTCTTCTAGTTTCTCATTTTATAAACCCAATTATCTAATATTTACTTGCTTCACACCATTTTTTTTTTCACAAACGCCTAAAATAATTTATAAATATTTAATATATTAAACAAATGCCTAAAATATTAATAAACAATAATTCCAAAGGTAGAGATATTTTTTTTTTATACACTCGCGGAAGTTACCGTGATTGCAAAAATGATAGTTTTTATTTTATTTTTAATAGAAGTATTATAGTCTTGCAAAATTATTTTGAATTGTGAAAGGTTATTTCTAATTTATAGGCTTTACAGCCCGTAACAATTTATATGTAAAGCTATTAAAATGTATTGATAAAAATATACTTATCGACTACGTAATTAAATTATAAAAACAAACATAGTCATTCTATAACCAACTATTCGGACCAAATCAATTGTTAGAAATTTATCAACTATCTACATTAATATATGATTTGTCTTTTAGTTCTCTTCAAAAACTATCTCCAAAATTAAGATTTTAAAAATTATTACGTTTCCAAATTAGAATCGACGCTTTTCAAACACTTCCATTTTTAATTTTATGGAATCACAATTCCATCGCGCTTTCGGACGATTCTGCACTATTACGTTCTTGACTTTGCTTTGGAACCAGAAACCAGAGCTTCAATGGCGCTTTCGTGCAACGTAGGTACACGCTAACAAAATCTTTTATTTTCGTCCATGTAGATAATAAGAAAAATCATGGATCAAGAATTTAAATACCCGAAATTACATATTAATTAAAAAAAAATATTCACACTGAAGTTTTTGGTTGTTGAGCAGCTCTTTCTACTCCTTCCAAGAAAATGTTGGGAGCTAGACATACCAACATACAAATTATGTAATTTATTAAAAGTCAATATTTTGTTGTTTTTCCTATTCTCCTAGTTTCTCATTTTAGGTATTCAATTATCTAATATTTACTTAAAATGCTTCACGCCACACTTTTTCACATATGATCTTCTACATATTTTTAAGCATAATTGGATTTTTTTAATTTTTTTATATTTTGCATTAAAATATTTAGTATATCAAACATACATATGCATATTAATAAACAATAATTTAGTAATTTTATATTTTCTTTTTTATACACTCCGCCGTGATTGTGAAAATGATAGTTTTTATTTTTATATTTTCTTTTTTTATATTTTCCTTATTATAGTCTCTGCGGATTTATTTAGAATTGGTGAAAGCTGATTTCTAATTCATGGGCTTTACAAGCCCGATTGATATTATGTAAAAATATTAAAATGTATTGATAAAAAGTATATTTATCGATTACGTAAACTAAATTATAAAATCAATCATAGTCATTCTATAATCAACTATTCGGACCGCATCAACTGTTATAAATTTGTCTCATTTTGGTTTGTAATATTGAAATATTTGAGGCATGTTTTTGTCACGAAAACTCAAACCAAACATTCCTAATTTAAAATAGTTTATAGGTTTTAGCTTTGTGTTCTAATTTTTATTGGAGAAAATTTGATATGTGCTTAACTTATGTTTCATAGGCCCAATATTATTGGACCATTTGGTCTATATTCATACACTGATATAGTTAGTGATACATTTCATCCCGTTTAATAAAATTTATTACAATTTACAAGCATTTATTTTAGCATATATTTATTCATTCACATAATATTATATTCGTTATATTTTTTTTATCCCGTTATGTAAATTCAATTAATTGACGCCATTTCTTCTTGATCGAGTCGATAATCTTGAGAACCATAAGGACTAAAAGCTTCAAGGAACAAGTTAGACTTACGCCAAGGATTGAGTCCCATGTCATTACACATATCATCAGCATGTTGGATACTGAAAGTGGAAATGCAATGGCGTTTGTAGAATCTACTCGATCCTCTCATCACTTCCATTTCCTTTAAGAACATATCAAACATCTTCTCTTTGCTCGGTAATCTAAATTTATCATCCACCAGTCGGCTTAGCCACAACGAACGTAACTCTGATGTGTGTAAGTTTGAGTTGCTTTGAACATATCCAATGAAACCCATGTTTGGTATCAATGGATGGGTTGTTCCCCTGCAATTTATTTATATGTATAAGCAACGGTCCATCTATAAGCTACAACTCAAGATGTGTATACGAACCTGTATAAAGGCATAACACCGTCTGGAAACTCTAGCCAAGTTCGAAATGGTTCGGGAACAATGGCTTTGAGCTTCTTCTTACCATCATAACCAGTAGCGAGTATCACAACATCAGCTTCTAACGTAGTCCCATCTTCAAACTCGATCCCTTGATCATAAAACCACCATTTTGATGTTTTCTTAAACCGGATCATACCTTTATCCGCTTCTTCAAAAAAGTTATCCGGTATGATCGCCATTTGACAAGAAGCATAGTCTTCTTCAAAAGAATGGTCCGGTTTAAGACCATATTTCTCTAGAGGAAGCTTCCACGTAACATATGATTCGATGAACTTGGAAACCACTGCACGCTGTTGTCACAAGGCATATATATGTTAAAGAGAGCTTAGAAAATTCTATGTTATTTAGGATCACTAACCAAAAGAGAGAAGAGGAAGCAAAGAAAGGTCTTAAGGAAGCTTTGGTTAGGTCTATCATGGAGAAATTGAGAAGCTCTTGTTGAGTAGAACAAAAAGAATGGTAGGCCCCACACCCAATAATGTGGGACCACCCAATGTGTTGTTCTCACTACCATTGTGCATGCTTTTCCACCTTCTCCTGCAAAAAATTAAATAAAATAATTTATTTAGTTATATATTGGAATCATATAATGATTGAAATGGTCATATGTTGATATTTAATATGTCGGTGTATCAACTGTTTTGATTGTGTCAACTAGAACAATAACGGTCCAAGTCCAACCGAAAATAAATAATATATAAATAAGAAAATGATTCCTATGATTAATGTTTTATTTTACTTTGACTTGATCCAATTGTTAGAGTGAATGTGACTAAGTGTTAATTAATCAAAGACTTTTGTGAAGAAACCTTGATTGGCTAAAGCAGACTCTAAAGCCAAATCAATGGCGGATTTCTTGAAGCCAATGACGGCGACTTTGTTGCCACGGAGGAGACGAGAAGCTTCTTCTTTCTTTAACTTGCAGTAATCCATCGAATGCATCACTTTACCTTTGAACACCTCCGGCCCTTTCTTCGCCGGAAACGCCGGTATTCTTGGAACGTCGCCGTATTTTCCCGTACAAACTACTACAAACTCAAATGCATGCCACTACACAGAAACAACACACATTAATAATTAAAACATATTAATAATTCACAAAGATACGTAAACTTGGGTTAATATGTGTAAACCATATATATACATTACCATTTATAGATAAAATAAAATTTAATGTATAAAGTAATTATTTAACAAAAATTTTTTATGAAGTATAGAGATTCTAAATTTATATACACAAAAAAAATCTTCAAGTCTTTGGAATCTGCATGCATACTTACATAAGCAAATATATGAGATTAGAGATAGACCTGAATATCTCCATTTGCTGTCTGAACGGCCACTTCCCAGACGGGTTTTCCCGACAACAACTTACCGTAAGCACCGAGGTCAAACATCTGAGGAGTTTTGTCGTGACCGATGAACCTAACTTCGATAACCTTAGAGCCAAACCTCATGAACTTGAGAAGATCAAAATGTTTTGCATAAGACTCCAAGTAATCTAATATCTCAACATAAGTTGGGAAAGTGGTGTCATCTCTGTTGGGCCATGGAAAGTCAGAGAACTCGTAATCGACTCGAGCCGATTGTAACTTAGTTGTCTCGTAAGTGCAGCTCCTCCAAACACCTCCGACTGAATCCGAGGCTTCGAATACGGTCGGGTTGTGATGAGCTAAGTTCTTAGCGGCTGCCAAACCGCTAACACCAGCACCAATGATCGCTACTCTCGATGAAGTAAACTTATCGTAGTTAGAAGCCATTTGGAGAGATTATGCTATAAAGAACGAGAGATATAAGATTTGGTTTTGATGAAGAATGTTTTGAGTTGTTTGTGACATTGCATGGAGACATATTTATACAGCGTTAATGGGTCGGGTCTTAAAGTCGGGTCGGGTATGGTTTTTATCTGGGAGCACGTGATTTGAATATTAGTTTTGTTTCGAGGAGGTTTGAAAGATCTTTATATTTTAATTGAGAAATTTGGTGGTTATTATAGGGGAAATTTCTGAAATTGTGCGTTCGTGATATCATCAATACTTAGTTTTTTTTTTGTATTTTTGTTCGTGTTAAATTTCTACGTACACTCTCGTGTCGCGATGGATATATTTGTGTGTACGATACATTTTGTGAAGAGTTGTTAGTATTTCACGTGTTTTATTTGCAAATGAGTGTTGGATTTTGACATTTTTACATAAATTAGTAAATGTTGGTTTAAGTTTGAAAAAAGAAACTTAAGCAAAAAGAAAATAAGCCAAATTTAATTAGGAATCATTTAATTAGAGAAGAAAGTTATCTAATTAGGAAAAAGAAATTAGTTATATACAAAATATGAGTAATCTATTTCTAAATTAGTATAAAAAGAGAACCAAGTTGTGGTATTTTTTGAAGCAAGTTAAGAGATAAATGAAGAGTTTGAGTTTTGAGTAATTTTCTTAAGCTTTAATAAAAAAGAGTCATTCTTTTAAGATATTGTATTATTGTTTGTCTAAAATCTCTATTCTCTTTAGTAATCTTTTATAATAAATTATTAATACAATAAATAAATTTTATTAATACACTAAATAAATTTAGTTCTTTAATTAAACTAAAATAATATAGGTAAAAAATTAATTAAAAATCTGTACTGAAAACATAAAATAATAGAACAAACTATCAAAGAATATACCCAAAAAGTAAAATTAACTCTACGTACGAAAATAGTTAGACTAATAGCTCTAATTATAATTCTAAGTCTAAAACAAATAAAATAAATCCTACATTCAAAATTATAAATCCTAATTAAAAAATTAACTCTACCAAAAATTAATTCAAAAGTCGTTCTCAGTCAAAACCATAATTTTACTTAGCAAATAACTTTTGTTTATTTACAAAAAATTCTGACTTTGGAATCTGTAAAAGAAAAAGAATATTGCATGCTTTAAATAAGATTACAAAAAATAAAATTAATTTAAAATAAATATACAAGCTAAAATAGACAAGAGAAATAACTATTTTTTTATATCCATAAAGGGAGCATGCAATAAAAAACAAAAGAGAAAATATATATGTTTCTTCTCTTTTTATAATTTTTTTTTTTGTCAACAATCATTATTCTATTATATTATTATTGTCATTTGCGATAGCTCTTAATATTATTAGCATAAATTTATTTCCAATATATGAAGACACAAAATCCATTTGACCAAATATTTTTTGTTATTTATACTAAGAATAAGCCAAGTACGTGTACATTTATAACATATATTTTATATCCAATCAATGTCACTGTTGATAATGCTTAGGTATATATTGTATACACAAAATGGTGAATATATATAATAACATGTATACCGACTACCGAGTAAAGAACATGTTTTTAGTATTTGAATGTGGAGAATCTTCAAGTCAGAACTCATTCGTAAAAATACAAAAATATTTAACCTAAGAACTAAGTCACTAGTATACTTAATTATGTGGTCTAATACTCTAATGTTCAGTTCAGATTTGTGGAAAAAAAATCTTGAAATTTATAGTTATTCATATAAACTTATTCTAATACAACCATTTTGGTTTTTATATCCATTTGGTTTTTATATTCAAAGCACTTAAAATTTGAGAAATGTCCAATAAGCATGGTATATAAATAGAATTAATGTACCATTTTAATTGTTTGGTACGAATTAATTTTCTTATGATTGATTCTTCATTGTTTTGTAAGATTACATTCTTGTCTGGTAAGAACATTCTTGTCTTTGTTACATGCATGTAACTGTCTGGGTGGTCCTAATAACTAATTTACATTTGCTCCTCAATTATTAAAAAGAAAAAGAAAAATCAAATGAGAAGCAATGTCGTTATATGATTTAAAATTTGTTTTATTAATAGTGTCCCTTATTAATATTATTTTAATGTATCAACTAATAAAAAATATAGATTCATTAATAAAAGAAAAAAGCAGAAAATTAAATTTTTTTTTTTTAATTTGTGTGCAAAAACTTTAACCGCACCATTTTAATACAAAAATATAATAAAATAATATTTTTAGTATAACTAAAAAGATTAGTCACACACATATATTTTAGATGATAAAATCTTCAACTGTATAAGAATTTATAATTATATCTTAAAAAAATTCACGCGGGTGTCTTTGTCTGTGTCTGTGACAGACTAGTTGTTTCATAATCAAAATCGACGAGCGTTGTTGATAATATTTATAAAACCCTAATATTTGAAACTATATATTATACGAATTCAAATCCTAATTAACAACTATTAGCAATAGTTAAAGTAAACACATATCTGCCACTAGAACATTTCATACATCATCAGCCGGTCAACAACTTTAAATATTTTTTTGATATTTTCATATAGTTTTATAGCACTTGAAATCTTCATAACATTTGACTTCTACTATAAAATGTTAATATCTATATAACGTTTCGACTACTGTTGTTTATTTTACCTATAAATAAATATATCTAACAAAGTACTATATAATTTCTACAAATTATTCTATGCACTAAAAATCACTATAAATTAATAAATTGTTTACGAATTGAATTAATTAGTATAATAATTAGCGTAATATAAAATATACTTTTGAAATATTATGTAACAATATGATCTCATAAATATCATAAGTTAATAATCATATAAACTTATATAGTATAACTAAAATAATATAGTAAAATATCATTCTAGTGTTTTATTTCTTTGGAAATTTGTATTTTTGGTGGATCTCATCTATATATTTTTTTGCTTACTACATCAAAACATATGGTATTATATTCTTAAATTACATAAAAAATTATTAAAAAAATTTATGGCAATAATTGTTTCATAATATATAACTGACTCTAAAATTACTAAAATATTGCCTTCATCTATTGTCAAAAATTACAAAAAAAATGAACATTTCTATTGTCTTCATAGCTATCACCTTAATTTCTCTCTTCTCTAAACTTGTATTTTTCTACTTATTTTTTTAATCAAAAGACAAAAAACTATGTAAATATAATTTTAAACTACAAATTAAATTAAACTACCCAAACTTCAGATAAAAAAACTTAAAACTACCCATTTGATAGCAATTATGAAATTCCAATTTTGTCCTTATTGGGTTTGGTCAATATACAAATGAAATCGCTTCCTTCCTAATCATCATAAGCTGAGCAGTGAACCCTAAACCCTAATTATTCGTTTTGCAATGGAGGGTTTACAGAAGTTTTACAGCAAGTTAGCTAAAGATACGAAATCGGCAGCTTCTTCTTCTTCGTCTTCTCTATCTGAATTTGCAGATAGTCTGATGCAGGACAAACGAAGCTCCGGCAACTTGACTTCATACGACGGATCCTCCGGTATTTTGGTCAACAGACCTCCGAGGTAATCTGCTTCTGTTCCTACATTTCAAATTCTAAATTCGAGCTTCTGAAATTTATTCGATTTGTGATTAGTCATGAAGAATTTTCAGTAGAAAAGCAAGTGTGTTTTTACTTTCTGGGCATAGAACCGTGCAATTCGATTACACAGTTGTATGTAGTACATCGGAGAAAGCTTGTAAATTTTGTAATTGCTTGTTAAAATGATCTAAGATCCTTACTTGGTCAGCTTGCTCATTTAGGTTTATATACCCAAGATTATTGATGATTGAGTAGTAAGAGATCAGAATTGTTCTTGACTAATAATGTAATGAGTTTACTTGTTTTATGTTTAATCATTCTATTCGATTTTTTTCATCTGTTGCCTTATTTTGTAACTTTTGTTTTGGTTGCAGCGGAGTTTCAGTCTGGACCTGTTCAAAGCTCTGTGGTTTTTTCTTCGTGGCTGGAGTGATTGTGGGTTATACGCTTAAGAGACGGGTCCGACGATGGGCTTCCAAATTGCTAAGAAGAATAAAGGATGATTAAACAACAATCTCTGTTTTGCTTTCCTTTGCGGTTTTGGTATAGTTAGCACACAAATACATTACTCTATTCTCCTTCTTGAAACCAGTTTACTGTGAGTTCCAGGCACATTGTAATGTTGTTTAATATCCTTTTTTCACTAGTAACTTGTGGTAATGGAAATAGAGTTTGGATCATCTTGGTAGAAGACAGACTCGTGATTTGTTATTTTCATGTCATCAGGTCTGTCTATACAAACAGGTAGATCAAATGTTTCAATGTGACATAGTCTATTTTGTTACGTGACTGTGAAGTTAGCATATTGATAAATGTTTGTCAAAATAGAAGATATGTTAGTGATTATTTTACTCTGCAGTCCATGTCTGATATTTCCTCCATTACTCTAAAACCATTCTACATATCCTGGCTCTCTTATGACCCAGTAGAAGTGAGCCTTCACTGCTTTCTTTTTCCCTTGTGTTGAAGTTGGGGTTGTTGTGGTATAATAAAATGTCTAGCTATTCCAGCTGAAATCCGATCTGCTGAACACATTGTCCTGCGCCATAAGTTAGAAATATGTATTTGGTGCAATGTTCCTTAAAAGTCTGACTGCGAATTGGGCTTACTGTTTGTTCTTCTCTTGAATTGTTGAGGAGATCCTTGAGGATGCATACGAAAGGAGTAGTTCCTTTTCCCAAATCCAGTTCATAAAGATATCGAAAACAACCATCAGGCGGGCCTGATCAAACATAAATCGTCAATTATCATTGTAGGCCTGCTATTAATTTCGCTTAAGAATTGAATGACGTTAATGGGCTCTACAGTTATGGGCCAATTCGTTAACGATTAAAAAAACAGGTAGATGTTACCCGTTATAGCGACTACGATAAACTCAGGCAAGACATAGCAAGAATGTTTGGTATTGAAGGACAGCTCGAAGATCCGTAAACCTCTGATTTGAAACTCGAGCCATGGCAAAGTACAGTTTTTTTTTGTGTCAGCGAGTGTAAACAACAAACTGAGAAGATGAAGTTAAGTATATGTATATATTTTTATAAGACAGTGATTTGATTTTTTCGTTCTAACTTATTGTTGTTGTATTTCTTTGTTCCCATATTTGTAGAACCTGAGAAAAACTAAGAGGACAAGTCTATTTATAGCATCCTCCACACAGATAATTCAATGTTAATTGTACTGTTAACTCAGCGACATATTCAACCTAGAATCAGAAAAAATATAATAATAAAACAATCACGTGAAAAACAAGGACAATGACAACAAAATCAAGCAATGTCTGACTTTACCCCGTGTGAGTCTCGTGGCCCCATATTAAGAGTAAGCTTCTTCATATATCCGCCACGTGTACAATCCCTGACACTTTGCTGCGATTTAGTGGAGAGGCAAGTACAAACGCGCTCCCTTTGACTTTTCCTTTGACCTTCTTCTTCTATACGCGCCAAAAAAAAGTCAAAAGCTCACTCTTTTATACTTTCTATCTTGTACTCGTATATATATATTTGGAAAGCGGCAAATCGAATTATCAATCCAATTCAGTTCAAACATAAACTCTCAAGTAGAGAACTTAACTGAAGCTAAATAAAAAGAGTTAAACCGGAAATACATAACCGTACCGGTTTGGTTAATTTGTAATGGAAGGAACATCGTCGAAGTATAAAGGAGTAAGGAAGAGGAAATGGGGGAAATGGGTATCAGAGATAAGACTTCCCAACAGCAGAGAACGTATTTGGTTAGGCTCTTACGATACTCCTGAGAAAGCGGCACGTGCCTTTGACGCTGCTCTTTTTTGCTTACGTGGCAGCGACGCTAAGTTTAATTTCCCAGATAATCCTCCGTTGATATCTAACGGACGAAATTTATCGCGATCTGAGATCCGAGAAGCTGCGGCAAAGTTCGCTAATTCGGAGGAGGATACGAGTGGTGATCGAGTAGTCGGATATGAGATAACGCAAGAGTCGACTTCAACGTCGTCGTCGATGATGGATATTGATTCGGAGTATTTGAGTATGCTTCCGACGGTTGGTTCGGGTAATTTCGCTTCGGAGTTCGGGTTATTCCCTGGGTTTGATGATTTCTCAGATGAGTACTCCGGTGATCGTTTCATAGAGCAGGTTTCACCTACACAATATTATTATAATGGAGAAGAGAATTATGATAACTCCATGTTTCTTTGGAATTTTTGAATTTTAATGATTCGTATCCCACAGAATCTGCAAGTTTTAATTTTGTACTTTTAAAAAAAAATTTGTATCTTTTCCCCCAAATTTTTTTTGGATCGGATAATGATTCATTAATTTGTTTTATCAGACCACTTTTAATTAAAATAAAGATACTATTATTCACTCCGATGGCTTTTATTTGGGCCTGGTCTTATTTATAATAATTGCATGACTTCTTCCCATTAATATTATTTCAGGCCCATTAACAGTAGTAAACCAACCCAAACCAAAAAAAACTCAAAATGAATATATTAGACATTCTTGTCTAAAGATTTAAAATAGTCTAATGTGACCAAAAAAAACGTTGGAAATCACCTACAGCAGTAGCATAACTTAGGAGGAGAAATTTCATGGGCCGGAATATTTGTCATATGATGGTTAATTTCATTAATTCACATATAAAGTTTTGAGATGCTTTTAAGGACTTTATATAAGATATAAAATTATACTCCTAATAGTATAATTCAGCAACAAAAATTATTGTTCTTACAAAATCAGTCACATACGATACTAATTTTGAGATAACCCAAAGACAGTGGATTTAAACATGCGACAATACTTAGTAAAAAAAATAACAAACTAAGACGAACTCTAACAAGAATTGATCACTACTAAACACATATGCAAGTTTTCTAATCATTGAACAGTTGTAAGCTACAACAAGCTCTTAAACAACATCAAAAGAATTTTCCGGTAAGGCTTGAGGATGATCTAGCAGTGTATCCATCATATATCAGCTGCAAAACCAAGCCAAGACATGCTGTCTCCGGTTTGAGGCTTTGAAGATGCTTTGGCTGGATTGGATAATTGGTATGGTGCCTTTGACGTAACTCTATCCTTTCTCTTTGCTAAGAATCGATGAAGTGAAGCTCTTCTAGCTATAGGAAGTTCTGTAAATAAAAAGACATATCTGTTAGAAGCTGTTGTAAGATTCTTGGCTCCGAATAGATTGAAACAAGAAAAGGTTAAGAATGATTTACCACATGTCATTGGTGTTTGGGACGATTGGATTGGTTCTTGTGTTGTGGTTTTACGGGGATGAAAAACTTGGTTTGGGATAGAAGTGATATTGCTTCTGAACTCTGTTTGATTCTTGGCTAAGTTAACACCGGTGAAGCTATTAGCAGAGGTTCCTTGGCTAGCCAAGTTCATTACTTGTTTGGCTTTCTCGGCAGAGAAGTCATTGAATACAATCACTTGTCCTGCGTAGAATATAGTCAACGGTGCAGTTTGAACATCTTCTTTGGGGGCAGAGGAAGATGAGGAAGAAAAGCTTGGTTGACGAGGAAACAAATTCTTCGGTTTAACATCTTCAGCAACCGCCATGGAAGCTTCACAAGGAAATAAACTCATCGTTGTTATTGGTTGATGTGACATGCCAATACTTCCTGCAAATTAAATATTCATTTTCATTTGATTCCAAACACTTATATGATTTGTAATTCTACAATTTCTTGAAAATTTTCAAGATCATTAAAAATTAATGAGAAAAGAACAAAAAAAGCTGGATCTAAAAAGAAAGAGAAGGTAACATACCATTGACATCGGGCTTGCATGTGATCCCTAAGCTCAGATCTCCAAAGCTACCCTTCTCCTTTAGATACTGACTCAGTTTACTACAAGTCTGCGAGAAGCTAGCCTTCCTAGAAAATCTCCGATTACCAACAAACTCTGAACAGTCTATAGAACTCGACATCGTTAGCAAATTGTGTTTGTGGTGACAAAGGAGAAATGTAAGGTCTTTTTAAAAACTTTCTTTCTCTTTGGTTTGGTTACAGAGTCCTCCTCCTCCTACCTCCATTACCAAATATATATTATAAAATAATTATAATTAAAAAAAAAAACACGTGTTTTATTTAGTTTGTTTAATAAAATCAGAAATAGTGTCTCGATACACTG
Source organism: Leavenworthia alabamica (assembly GCA_000411055.1). NCBI lineage: Eukaryota > Viridiplantae > Streptophyta > Magnoliopsida > Brassicales > Brassicaceae > Leavenworthia > Leavenworthia alabamica. Next base: position 67,382 of record KE158249.1, read on the forward strand.
TTCTCCACGTTCAACGGCGTTTTCCTTTTTTTCTTTTCACGAGGGCCACTTATAAACCATTGGTTGTTTATTCGCGGTTAGGACGAAGTCAAAATAAGCACTAACTTTACTATTTTACCCCTATAGTATCATATTCATGTACACTATATTTGTACGCTAATTTATCAAGTAAATTTAAATATAAGGGTACTATTGTCTAACTGACTAAGTAAACGGATCAAAAGCTAACGGTGTTAATTTATAACGAGTGGGTCCCAATAAAAGACAAACTCCACAATCCACATGTTCCGTCGACCACGTTTTTGTTGTTATATGTTTAAAAATAGTAATAATAATGTATATAAAATAAAAAGAAAAAAATAAAAAGAAACCAGAAATATAAAAAAAGGAAGAAACCAGAAAGAAAAGAGTAATGCAACTCCACGTTGTCCCAGATATGACACGTGTCCAAACTAAGCGTGTAGATTTTAAGTTCTCTCTCGCGGATATTATACGGTGTTACGCGACCTATAGAAATCCAAAAGCCTACCACTCAACTAACCGTTGGTTTGATTTGTTAGACTCTTTGGATTTCATTGTTTTTTATATTTATCTCTTCCAAAGTATAGAATTATGTTTTTTTTTAAAGTTTATTAGTTAGCAGTAATAAGATATAAAATGTGGGGTATGAGTCTATAAAAGTAGATGGGATTAGAGTAAGTGAAAATGATCGTCAAACTCGTGGGAAATGCATCAAGTGGTTGAGGGGAAGGAATACAGATCCATGAGGCAAGTTGAGTAACGTTTCTACTCATGCACCATTTCTGTTTTATATTATTTTAGTATAGTGTTGTAGTCTTTGTAAATAATAAACCAAATATACAAGTGGAACTTGTCGTTTCGTTAGGGTTATTATTTTATTTATATATAGAGAGGGAACTCTTTCAGAATTTACATAGTTGACTTTGTTGTTAAGCATAGGTACGTAGGTAGCCACGTTGTACAGTTTTTATATGTTTTAAAATACTGATGTAACCATATACAATGATACAATCATACAAATACAAGTTTTGAAAAAAGTATAGAAAACATATACGCACATGAAATTTCTAGAAATGATCAAACTATTTTTTTTGTTACATGTAAAGGTACGCATGCGCTTGTTACGCTTTCAAAGAAAAATAAATATTAACATAATAATAAAAAGGAAACTATTGTAAGGGGAGCCACATGGGTCGGCCATTATTGGAGTTAGTCGTCTGTGTTTTTGCAGTCTGCGGAATATATAAATATCTGGAACATGCTTCTCATGACATTTAACTAAGATTTTGATATTAATTAAATATATCGAATAATCAGTGTGACTTTTCTTGCTGGTTTTGGCTTTCGTACTGGATCAAAAGAATCGTGTTTGGGATATATATATATTTGTTTCGCACATTGGCTTTGGAGCCGACTTCGGGCATAAGAAAAGTTTTCAAATGGTTTGGTGTGAACACCGACTCCAATAGACGACTATTTTGAATTTTACAATAATGTTATTTTATTTATAGAACTATAGGTTGCGATAGTATAAGTTAATAAAATTAATATCTGGAATCTGGATGTTATAAATTTGTTAATTTGAACTACATCTAATATTAAGAAGGAAAATAATTTGTGACTGATAATAACAAAACTACTGTGCTTCTCTAAAACTATCCATAATTATCAGAATACGCATTGGTTATGGATATAACTAGGCAAAAAAAGAGATATTAAGTGCAGAGAAAGATTCCTATGTATTTACATTTCTTTTGTGCTCCTCTTTCACTATGCCCAAAGCTCGTAGCTCTTTATTTAGCCTTTCAAACTCACTTTTTACGTTCTCCAGCTCACTCCTAAGGTTCATGGCCTGCACATCACCACACAATTAGTATCGTTTAATTTGACTCAGTTAATGTCAAATTCCATTCAGCAGGTATACGGAGGAGCTTATGGCGACATAGGTCAATCTAGTATTTCAAATAATAAAGCGATCTATGAAAATTGTCATTAAGCAATTTATTAACTGATTATTAGATAGTTTAATAAAAAGACACAGAGGACAAGACTCATGGAGAGAGATGCTAAACTAGTTGGTTGGGATTTTGGCAAGAACAAAGGTAAGTCAAAACCGTCAAAACAAATGAAAGAGATAAGTAATAAAAGTTGATAATGTTATAAGAAGGTACCTTCACTTCAAGGTTTTGACTTCGAACCTTATGGTCTAAGCATCTGAGTATAATCAAAGTAATAAATTTAATTTAGCCAAAAATCACAAACAAACGAAGAAGTTGACAATATAATATATGTACATATATATATACTATTACAAAATTTAACTTACCTTGCTCGGAGCTTCTTGTTTTCTTCCATCAATATGACAGTTTCAGTATCTTGTGACTGAATTACAGATCCATGAATAAACTTCAAAGAGCATTAACAAAGCCAATAAAGTTAAAAGAAATGGAATGGGCAAATGCGATTACAAACTTAAGTTACTATCATGTTTTATGTGTGGGCAAACAAACGAGAAATGTCGTATTTTCTACAAACAGAAATAAGATGAACTTCTAGTCAACAATATCCCAAGCATCTAGGTATTGAGTGTAGTCATGGGGTTATACATGTTCAACAGGAAATCAGATAGAAGAAGCATATTTTGCAGTACCTGTTCAGCCTGATTATTCCCCGGGACAGTAACACCATCAGTTCCAGCCTTTCTTTTTGACGATGTACTAGCAACAGAATCAGGATGTTCTTTCCTCTTCTCCAACAGTACTGCAACAATAATGAAACCATCACGTGTCAAAGAGAGTTTGAGAGTGCTGGAATGGGAAATAATATACAGTACAAAATGATTCAAACAAAATGAACATGTGAAAGTCAGTGTTCCATTAAGATACTGCATACTCTTTTATTCTATGTTTTCTAAGTGTGGAGATGAAATAATTGCTAATTGCAAGCTATATAAAGCCTTTGTATCAGTATCATTTCATGTTTAAAAAATGAGCATAATCGGCTAAAGACTGTGATCTCACTTTCTTCGTGGCTCAAATTTTAGTAACATTTTACCTGGCTCAACTGAAACTTTAGGGAGAGATGCCATATTTCTATTTGGAAAAACTGCTTTGAAGCCTGGAGGAGGACTTATTACTGGTCTGCCGCTAACTCCAGTAGAATTCTTCTGGAACGTGTTCGTGTTGTCATTTTTCCTACCACCAGGTTCAACATTTTGAGGTGTCTCAAGACAAGGCCTCTTTCGGACTTGATATCCAAGCAACACACAATGGCAGCTCCTATTAAAGATTTCCAATTACTTGTAATAGTAAGAAACACTGGAAAATGATAGATGCCAATCCAGAGATGATTGGTAAACTTTTAGAGGCAAAACAATGGACTTATATCTTATATGGTCTTCTCCCATGCATTAGGAAAACAGTATTATCTACTTTGGCAAGGGAATAGATAAAAGTAGCACAATAACAGAAATATAAAGGCTTAGTAAATTACCAATATTCTGTTGTCATTTCCTTTAAACGATTTTCAAGCTTCTGAAGAAGAACAGTTTTCTCAAAATCCTGCTTGTTATGGGTTGGCTCAACAAAATTAGCTTCTAGAACACCTGCAAACAGCGCACAACTTAACATATCAGAGAGAATTTTGCTAAAGACAACCAAATCAGAGGGATATCTATTGTTTTATTGATTGATCCTTTTTGCAGATTCTTACCAACAACGCCTCTTCCTCGACTGGATGAAAAGCTCACAACCTGCCAAAATGGCTGAAAAGAGCAATAATTTTAGACAAGGTCACAGTAAACAAGATTATGTGCGGAATTTGTGATGGAAACTTGACAAGATACTGAGCTGTGTAGTCTTTGACCGGTGTCAAACAAACTTTTCTGTCAAATTTTGAATTTAAATATGTAAATTTGATGTTTGACCAAAAAAGAAAAACATGTAAAGTATATTAAAAGCCCTTCATATCTGCATCAGTGTAAACACTTTTTTTTCTTGAGTTATACAAGGTACAGCCGGTACAAATAAGGATGCAACAAAATGTTAACTAATATCCTGGTATACCAGAATCCTCTTTTTTTCTATTGAATTTAAACTAACATATTTAACATTTGAACACTCACCATTATTAGGCGGTTTTTGTGATAAACGCAAAACCCATGAAGGTTAATTTTGGGAGCTTCTTTCAGAAATCCAATCGTTGTTACAACTACCGCCTGCTCATTGAACACCAAGATTCAAATCAGAATAAAGGAAAAACACAACTAAGAAGTTCTAAAAGAAGAAAAACAAAAGCCCTCAGATAATTGGGTACCTCTTCAGATCCAGCAGCGTGAGGCCTATACAAGATGTATTGCGGATGCATGAGGTCATCAGCAATGTTATGCTGTTCGACAACCTTACCACGCAACATTATTTTGAAAGTCTTAAAAATCCGCAAGTATAGTATGGATAGGTAAACCTGTACAAAGGTATCACCATTGGAAAGGATAAAAATTTCAGTTGCATGCACATATATTTTCAAATACACAGCTGTCTGCAGCACTTTATCTATGTCTATCTGTCTACATATTTCCCCAAGAATACATTTACACATACAGGCATGATTCAATATTATCGTGTATACCACTTGCAAATGAATATAAGTATAAACAATTTCCCTAAACATTATTGACCATGAGAAATAGAAGCTCACACGAAGAGAGTAAGAAAACCGGCTTGCAATATGATCATTCACAATCTTAGATCCTGTTTTTTTTATGCTCCCTTCGATGAGAATATCCTATAAAAACAAGGAACAACACAAGATCTCAATAAAATGATAATACTTGGCAATGCAAAGAAAATCAGAAACATAAAGATAAAGAATATTAACCTCTGCAACCGAGTCAAAGTCTAATTCCAATTTACCATCACTGTTGAGCCACATATTATAGATGATAACTTTTGTCCCATGTGTGCCAACATCTTCAAACTGGCACAAGGGAAAAAAAAAAAAAGTAAAAGTCACTGACGGGAAGGAATTTGGTTATATATCAGATGAAAGAAAAGTTTTCATTTGATGCAGGGCATACACAAACAGAGAGCAGGCCAACATGAAGGAGCCTAATATAAGCGCATACAAAAGTCACCATTGAATTGCTCAAGGCTTACCTGAGACCTCATTCCGTGTTTTGAAGGATATATAAATACTACCTTAGGCAACAACATCCAAGAAATATAGAATTGACAGAGGCAATGGCTCCAAATTTATACTCAAACTATGATATACCATATACGGACTTTAAAACTCATCAAAAGCTTTATGAATAGTATCATGACAGGGAAATTTCTAACTCATGAAGTATGAACCTCATATTTAAACCAAGTAACCAATATATATACAGATTTAAAACAAAATTGATTGCATAGAGGAAATTATAAGAGAAAATTAGCCTTGCCTGCTTCAAAAGTTCTGCCTCTGTTGAAAATGGAGACCATTCTAGTAGAATGGAGAGACTGGATACAAAATGTTCTCGGTCTTGCAATGTCTTAAATTCGCCCGTTGATGCCTTAAACTCGTAATCCAACTGAATATACAGAAGGCAACACGGTCAGACCATGGAAAAACAAGGTGCATCAATATGTGTGAGAGAGGGAGACTTACAATGGGAACAACTATTCTATCATGGCCAGTACGTGTCAGGTATGTATAAGAAAGGAGCCCTATACTTTGTGTCCATGTTCTAGTCAGATGGAAAGAAACCCATTAGCACCTTCTCTTGTTTAATTAGGATTGGCAAAAAATAGTGGATGGAAAAATTTTAGAACATAAGCGCATAGGACAACCAGCAAGGGCCACTCACTGGTTCTTCCTGTGGCGGCTGAAAACAATGACATCTGCCCCAAGTCTCATTGTGCTGGTCTTGAAACCATTTCCATCTAAAGAATCATAACAAAGAAAGAGATAAATAATCAAAATGAAGGATGAGATACATAATCATAAGTAAAGATGTGTTGCACAATCTTAACTAGAGAAATGTGTTGCAGTTTATAGAATGAAGAGAAAGATTCATACATCTTCCAATGGCTGAATCCGATTTCTTATCTGAGAATCCAAATCCCATGCAGTTCCGCATTGCCTGAGGATCCATCCCACCACCATCATCTGAAAGTTTTCAGCAAAGAAGATTTATAAAAGTTGTTATTTTGCTTACTGTCCTTCATGAATTGGCCGGAACTTAATCCAAAAAAATTCATGCAAAAATACCTTTAATTAGCAACGCTGTTGTACCATCCCTTGGATTTGTGGTTTTATCTATAATGACAAAAGTGGCCCCATTTTGGATCTATAGGGTGATGAAAATACAGAACACAAAACATAATAAAAATTATCATTCAGAACTTTTACGATTATCAACTCATATTTAGGGCACACTTCCACCTTAATGAAACAAATGACAAAGTGAAGCGCTTGGGTTTCTGGAAGGGACGAATTCTCTCAAGAATATTCTTGTGCGAGTATTCAAGAATTTTAAGAATCAAACATCAAGACTTGTAGAAACAAAGGTTCTCAAGAATCTTATTCAAATCATTTGCAGTAACGAACAATCAAGTAGTCAGATTAAGCACATCAAAAGAAAGGACGCACCTCATCAACAGCATTGTCAAGCAGTTCTGCAATAGCTATAGGAAGAGAGAACCAAATAAGTCTTGTTAAAACGCTTTAATAATGATTACCAACCCAAAAAAATCAAAAAAAGGGGGAAGTTAAGGATTATTTATGCATACCACCAAAAGCCCATTTATGTGAAGTAGCATTGGAGTGAAGGAACATAGGGTGCACATGAAGATAATTCTTTCCATCTGACAAGCATATGTCAAGAACCATAGGCAAAAAACGTTAAAACACTGGAATCAAGGCAAAGGAAACAATGTACTCTTCTGGCGTGTGTTATAAACCTCCAAGATAAAAGAGCAACTCATCCAAGCAAAGAGTAAGAAAAAGTAAACGAGAACTAATAATTAGCAATAATATCGTACTTGGCTGCTGAGACTTTGAACTCAATTCATCAGTATAATTTCCAGCTTTCCAGAACTGCCTACAGATAGGTGCTGGACATATAGTGGATGAAGAAGTGACACCGCCATCATCAGGTGGCGAACGGACCTGATCAACGACACTAGTGCTACTCTGGCCAGCACTTAGACCGATTGATGCTCTATTTTCTTCAGAGTCTTGAGGTAGAGTAAATTGTTTTGAACCAGAGCCATGCTCGGGTTTAATAAACACAGCATCATGAGAAACATTTGTGTTTCTGTTGTAGCTCATCTTTGTTAATTCTGGAAAGAAGATAAATAACAAACCAATTCCAGAGATATCAAAATCATAGATCATCAATTTCCTAAGAAATTTCTCAAAACCTCACTAAGTAGAGTACAAATTTGAATACAAGTTTTTAGAGTATATTTTAAGAAAATATTAATCCCAGAAGCAGAGCCAAGACCTAGAAAACAAAAAAGTTTTGGGGAATAACAAATCACAAAGGACGAGAGTGAGAGGATCTATGAAGGATTTTAGATTACCTGGAAATTAATCTCATGCAAATTCACTGTTACTTTCAATTGTGTCCACAATGTACACGGCGATATAGATAGTTAAGATCGATAGAGCAGAAGAAGAAGAAGATAATTGGCAAAATAATTATGGAAATTGACGCTACTTCTTAGGGCTTCCGATTTTAACTCCGTCGTCACTTCGATTTAGCCCTACTTACACAGCGTTGAGAGAACGACGGCGAATAAATCAGAGTCGAAAAGTGAATTGGAGGGAGATAGGACGGAATCTGAGGCGGAGAGCTTGAGAAATTGGAGAGGTGTCTTCTAGGGGAAGGAGTTGGGGGAAGAACAAGTGTGGGCCCACTTTTTCATTATTATATTATTGTAAAGTTGAAACTAATATTTTGGTGTGTCCATATTTTTTCCTAGAAAACAAAGAAAATGGAAGAGAACTTATGTATACATATATTTTAAACCTTTGACTAGATATGTGGATAGTGTTATCTGTTATGTATGATTTAAACAATTGATGAGAAATGGTAGCATATCAAGAGCATAATAAAGAAAAATATATGTATTGATGTAACAATTCTAATTGTTAACAAAAAAATTTATAGATGAAATTTAGTTAATCGATATTAAATTTTTTTAAACCATATTAATGATATTTTAACTATAATAAAAATCCCACTTACCTTTACCAAACAAAAATATATCATGTCACATGAAGTATCAAACGACGTCGGACGAATGTTGCCAAGTGTAATTACCGGCCAAAATTAGCATTTTCTATTATTTTATAAAGCTGAGAATGGGTATATCTGCTACAAATCTTACTATTACAGCTAATTTCTCTAATCAACCATTTTTTTCCAGATGGATCAAATGAAGTTGAAGATATGACCTTCATAGATAACTTGTGACTCAAGGAATATCATCACACTGGTTCTGATGCTGCACTTTCTTCTCTGAGAATGGTAAAAGCTACACCATCAAAGAAACAACAACAACAAAAATCGTCAGTATCTTCAATATTTATAGACATTGTTTAATACATAATGATAACAAGAACGTGACATGGACAATGGTCAGAAACTATAGAAACCAAAAAGTCTCCACAATCAAATTTACTTGTTTAGGTTTACTAACCTGACGAACGACCTGAGCTACACGTCGACTATCACGAGATGGTTCAGTACTGGTGAAAGAATCAAAGTAACTGTTGTCTTTCTCACTAGTCTTCTGTCTCTTGTTTCTACTCTCTTCATCATCTTGTGAGGAGGAACCTCCTCCTTCAGGGCTACTACTACTGCTTCTTGTATCCTTCCTACGCTTCCTCTTATATTCAAACTTAATACAAGGTTTCTCAGAAGGCAACACAGGTGTAGTAGCAAACTCAATATCATTCTCTTTCTCTACTTCATTCCTTGCTTCTGTAAGTGATCCCACATCTCCATTGGCCATGTTCCTTTCTAAAGCCTCAGCTTCTCTGTGTCTACTTAATATGGAAGGAAGAGTAAGGTGACAAAGATCTTTATTCTCTTTATGAGAACACTGGTTAATACTAGTATCTCTGTCACTCAAATGTGGTTTGATCCCATTAGCTACTACTAATCTCTCATGAATACTAAAGTCCTCACACAGTTCTAAAGAAACTACTTCAGTACTAAGATTTGTTTGACGACAATTTGTTAATTTCTTAAAAAGATTATGAGATTCTCGTAACTCCATCCTAAGCTCTCCAACTATATCTTCAGCTTCCCCAAGCTGAGCTTCAAGCTCTTCAATCTTTTGCTGCTGCTTCAAAGATAACATTTCTGCTTCCTTCACCTATAAACACAGATGACAGCAAGAAATTTTAAAACATAAACAGAATTGTAAACTAAAGATTATCTCATGAGCAATGTTAAACACATGATTAAAAATTATACAAGTGTAAAATTACCTTGGAATCATACATATGTTTAAGCCTAAGACATGTACGAAGAGCATCATCTCTAACTGTCGTAAGTTCTAGCTGATACCCACGCGCATTCTTCTCGGATATAATCACACGCGCCGCTGCTTCCTTCGCTGTGTTAAGTATTGTATCGGCATAAGCCTTCTTCAAGGCATTTAATTTCTGCTAAAAAAAACAATTCATCGCTAAATATGCAAACCCAGAAAAGAATAGACAAAACCCACTTCCGAAACACCAGTTCAGATCAATATACAAAACAATCAACGAAATCAGAGAGACAGAGATAATAATCCTTTGTAAATAGAAACCAAACCTAAAAGAAACAGAAAACTAAAAAAAAGTTCTTTCAATTCGGAATGTGAAGTCGATAAAATCGAAATTAAAAGTGAGATTTTTACCTCAGGATCGGTCATTAGGGTTGAGAAAACAGTTATCGATAGTCTTTTATTACGACTGAAGTCGTGAAGAAGAAAAGAATGAAGGAGAAAAAAAAAAAGGTGGTTCGTTTGTTTTTTTCTTTTTTTTTTCTTACAAGAATCTGTCAGTTAGGAACGGAAAGGCATGTAAATTACGTTCTTACCCCTAACTTTTTCGCTTTATTACGCTACACTCACATGTTTCATCTTTCGCTTCACAAACGTGTAAAACGACGGTGCGGTTTCACATAACAATGTCTTGTTGTTATTGTGTGAGTTTTGTCTGTGGAACAACTCAAGGCTTTTAATTACCATAAAGGGCTTGGGCTTGGGCTTGTGAAAGTGGAACATCACTGAACCTTTTGAATCCTGTTTGAATAAATATTATTTTTTGTTCAATTACTAAATCATGTGCCAACACTCTAATCTAATGAATCTTCAAGAATTCTGATTTAGGGAAGTTACAAACTCATCTAAATTGGCTAAAACTATAAACTTAGGAGAAAAGTCTCATTTTAATGGCTTAAACAACACCGTTCACGAATAAAGACAATTTGATTATTAATGAGGAGATTAATTTATCTTTGTTAACATGCATGTTGTTGAACCATGTTGAATCTACCTGACCAATATTTGAATTATTTTTTTTTTCTGAGAACTTGGTTGAATCTTTCTTTGATGATTCACTGAAAACTAAAACCTTGAGGTTAAGTAATTATTTTTTCTAATTAAAAAATACTATTTATGAAAACCCCACTTTAACAAATCCATAAAGACTTGACCCAGCCAAAACATTTTTAATCATATCTATTTAAATTCTTAACGACTAATTCCATTATGGAAATTTTGTGTATAATCGACCAATGATTCTCAAATAAATACTAAAAAATTCTCTAAACTTTACATGTTTCTTATAGACGTTAGCTTAAGTCTTGAAGTCATGATGTGTTTTACGACTAAGTAAAGAACTCTTCTCTGATTTAACCTATGACAGAGACATCATAGCCAATAACTTTGAAATGTTCTTCATATTGCTCCTTACGACAGAATCAATAAAAAAAAGGTTTATAAAACAGAGTAATAGTGTAAAACATGGCATCAAACTTGTGTCATTTGTAATAAAGAAACAATTTTTTCATGTCCTTTGATAAATTTCAACTAATCTACAATTATTTTTTTCTAGACTAAAAAGGAGAACAAGTCAAAAGAGATTTTTTTCCAAAGACCAGACTCACTATATATTAGAAAACAGAGGATGCTCTGTTTCATCATTCTCTCATCAATTAGCTATGGCTTCTCTTTTCAGATCATTCATTCTAACGCTCTGTCTCTTTGTTATCCCATCTCTCTCATCTGATCCTGATCCTTTACAAGACTTCTGCGTTGCTAATCTCAACGCTTCTCCTTCAATCAATGGTTTCCCTTGCAAATCAGGCGTCTCTGCTTCTGACTTCTTCTTCTCCGGCTTAGCTAATCCTTCATACCCATCAAACCCTAACGGTGTAACCATTACCCCAGGAAACGTCTTAACCTTTCCGGCTTTAAACACTTTAGGAATCTCGATGAACAACGTTGACATAGCTCCAGGAGGTGTGAATCCACCTCACTCACACCCTCGTGCAACAGAAGCAGGTATTGTGGTGGAAGGCTCGGTTTTTGTCGGGTTCTTGACTACCAACAACACTCTGTTCTCAAAGATTATGACTGCTGGAGAGATGTTTGTTATCCCAAGAGGATTGGTTCATTTTCAATGGAACGTTGGAAAAGAAAAGGCGCGTATGATAACCGCTTTTAACAGCCAGCTTCCAGGAGCTGTTGTTTTGCCTAATACTCTGTTTGGTTCGAACCCTACGATTCCAAACACTGTTTTGACAAAAGCCTTTAGAACTGATGATGCTACTATTAACAATCTCAAGTCCAAGTTTGTTGGTTGAGTCTTTTACTTTATGTTTTCTGAAATGATCTGTCGCAATAAGATTTTTTATATTTAAAAATCATTTACACTCTCTGCAATAATGGTATATTTGTAACTAAATATTAATAAAAATTGAACTCTTTTCTGTTTATATTATATTTTTTTTCTTTTTATCAGAAAATAAGATTTTATTTTGTTGCGATATGAATTGTGCATAGACACAGTGAACAAAATTTATATTAGTATGTACAGAGGATAAAGCAACATGAGTTTCATAGGTTTTAAAAAGATTTGCTCCATGTACCATAATCACATTCAGTAAGTCTCAAAGCTGCGTCGTTTTACCAAAATCCAAGAGAGACTTTGAACATGTGTGTTCTTATGGCCAATACAAAAGTTAGAGAAAGTTTCTTTTACATGACTAATAATTCCATAACATTAAAAAGCTCTTAGGAATCTCTCTGGTACACCCTCTTCATTGTTTCTTTTTTCCAGGGTAAGAAATAAATGACTAACCTAATCTACACATACCTCTTCAGCCTCTTCAACAATCTTCACTTATCAGCCGAATTTGCCTGAATAACTTACAGATAACAAGGCAGATATGCTTGAGAAAAAGCCAATGGAGTGTTTCTTGAATGGAGAAAAAGCCAACTTGTGAGAATCTTGCTTATCATACAATGGTGATTGACTAGAGGGAGCTTTAAGATGGTAAAGAGAGATCTCTTATGAATTGTCTGTCTTGTCATCATCCTTCAATACTGTACTTGGACCATCATCAAAACTAGATACAGGGGCAAGCTCATTTAAGTCGAGGTAACGCCTTTTGCCCACTACACTCTCAACTTCTTCTTGGTCTGTGTTGTTCCATTTGTTAAGTTGGTTATTCTCTTTACCATTTGTTGTTGTCTCTGCATTGTCATTGACCTCTCTCATCTCTTCTCCTTCTTCTTCTTCACTAGATTTTGCTTCTGGATCATTTGCATTGTCATCAGAGTCCTGACTTCCCATTGTGAAATCCCCATTCCCTGATTCATCAGAATGTTCATCTGGCTCAACCATTCGCTTACGTTTTGCCACTCCTGTTGCTTCTTTGTCTGATTCTGAGAGCTCGTATTGTTGGTAATCGACTCTTGTGGCTCTTTTACTACGTCTCAGGCCTGGCCGGAAATCATTTGACCTTGATCTTGACTTAGTTGCTCGCCGTGGCATTTTCTTAACCCTACGTGGTTCATCACTATCTTCTTCGCTTGCACTTAGAGAACCTTCTTCGTCTTCTTCTTCCTCTTCCTCATAGTCTTCATTGTCAGCATCCCATTTGTACTCTTCATCTCCCTCAGAATCACTAGAAAGCTTCTTCTGTTTACGCTTCTTCAGATACTCTTCATCATAAACTGCTTCCCCATAAATGTCATCATCACTTTCAAATTCAACCTCATTATCTGAAACAGTTTCAACAAAGTCCGTAGCTGAATATCGTTGGGGTCGTTGCCTGCGCCTGATACTGCCATCACATTATACTCGTTAATTGCAAAGTTTCAGACAGGAAATTTAAGGAGGGAAGAAAAATGCATA
>KE158250.1:4015-14221 GCA_000411055.1 Leavenworthia alabamica
CCCAGGGTGAACAGATAGTGATAGAAAAGCTGAGCAGGACAAATGTTGTAAAAAAAAAAAGAACCAACTTATACAGTTAATAAAGAGAAAATACATTTTGGTCCCCAAAAAGAGTATTCTTTACAAAAATAAGAAAGAGTATTCTCAATTTATCATTTTATTTTTTATTAATTGACACAAACACTCTCGTATTCTCTCGATCAACCACAAAAAAAAAACCCCCAACCTTTTCGACGATCGTCCTCGTCTGGTTTCTCCAAGGTTTGTAATCGATGATCCCAAATCATATCGAAATTAATTAATTTTAACTCAATAGATTGATAAACCCTAGTTTCTCCCACTTCTATGATTTGGGGAAAAATTGAAACTTATTGTCATGTTTAGGTTTCAGATCCTTTTGTTATTTTTCATAATTTTTATGTTAATTTATTCATATCATGATCTTCTATAACTCTATGATATTATATAATCTATGAATCAGAAATCATATTCTCAATTTGAACTAAAAGATTTGATTTTTAGGGTTTTATTTATACAAATTAGAAAAAAACTTCACAGATGGCTTTAAGGGAGCAGCTAGATAAGTTCAATAAACAACAAGTGAAATGTCAATCAACACTTTCAAGCATTGCTTCTTCAAGACCAGGTCCTTCAAGACCATCTGTTGTGCCTGCAGCTATCAGTCAGAAGCCTGTAGCTCCTGCTGTTAAGTTTTCAAATGATACTGAACGCCTTCAGTTTATAAACAGTATAAGAAAAGGTCCTGTTGGTGCTCAAATCAAACGTGTCATTGATCTTTTGTTTGAGGTTTGTGTATTGCCTTGTTTATATTCTTTTTGTTTTCCTTCATTATTATCAAAGTCGGGTTTTTTTTTGGTTTGTAGACACGGCAAGCTTTTACGCCGGAGCAAATAAACGAACAATGTTATGTTGATATGAATGCTAATAGAGCTGTGTTTGAGAGTTTAAGGAACAATCTAAAAGTTCATTATGATGGAAGAAGGTTCTCTTATAAGGTACTATAACACTATACTCTTTGAGAAAGATGTTTCATTTCTTATGATATTTGTTAACATCGTAGGCTAAGCACGATGTTAAAGACAAGAATCAACTTCTTACATTGGTTAATAAATATCCTGCTGGGATTGCTGCGATTGATCTCAAAGACGCTTACCCTAATGTCATGGAAGATTTACAGGTTTGCATTGTTGATATGAGTTATGAGCTTTACTTCTATGTATAGTACTTACTCATGTCGTGTATTGAACGGATGATTTGAAGATATTTGATTTAAAATAACAAATCATGTGTTATTGAAACATAGATTTATAAATAGTCATTAGAATCCAGTGTTATTGAATCAATGATTTTATAAAGTATCATCAAATCCACTGTTATTGAAAACGGTATAAGGATTTGATTTAAATTTTATAGAATTTCTTAATTAAAAATACAAAGATCAAAATCTCATGTTTTTAGGTGAGATTTCAAGGAATTTTATAACAAAATTCTAAATTCACTCAAATTCAACAAAATGATCTCAAATCTCATCAGAAATTAAATATTTTCAAATAATCTTTTCAGTTATAGTTATGTAGTTTTTCAGATCGTCTTCTTTTCATTTTGCAGGCTTTAAAAGCTTCAGGACATATCTGGCTCTTATCAAACGCTGATTCGCAAGAAGACATAGCGTATCCAAATGATTTCAAGGGTCAGATTCAGGTTGATGATGACTTTAAACCTTTATTTCGTGATATTGATATTCCAAGTGACATGCTTGATGTGGAGAAGGAACTGCTGAAGATTGGTTTGAAGCCGGTTATGAATACTGCAGAGAGAAGAGCTGCTGCACAGATTCATGGGATGCCAAATAAACCAAAGCAGAAGAAGAAGAAACAAGAGATTAGTAAGAGAACTAAACTCACTAATGCTCATCTTCCTGAACTCTTTCAGAACCTTAATGCAAGTAGTTCCCGAAACTAAAACCTCATAAGTGGATGATTTGAATATCAAACTCAGAACTCAGCTCAGATGATGAAAATGTATTTGTTTGGATCTCTCAAGTTTACAATGGTTTTATAAATCCATATATTTATTGAATAAGATACTTATACATTGTTAATGGCGTTATCAAAGATTCAAATATTAGCTCTGTTCCTAAAATAATGTTCTTCAGTATACTATAATGATTTGTACAGCTCAATCAAAACACTTGGGTATGTAGTATGTACACAAGTCTAGGTATACCATTGTTTACAATCACTATTAACTTTGTTCTCTCCTTGATCTTATGAGATTCTAAGTACTTGGAGCACCTGAAGCTGCCACTTCAGGAGATGTGCACATTTGTTGAACCTAAGGCTAGATCATAGAATAGATTTGGGGATTTTCAGTTTAAGTTCGGCGGCATAAGTCTTCACGGGTCAATTTGATTGGGCTTTTGTAAGAGGTTGATTCTAAATTTGTATTGGGCTTAATGTATGGTGTTAAATTTGGTACTATTAGCAAGTCATTTTCCTAGTTTTTTCGGATGAGTGTTTGGTCGAATTCTACAAATTTGAAAACAAAATGACATGATGTAAATCAAAAAAGACTTGCGCGTGACCAAAATTGGTTTATATATGATAGGATCATCAGCCCAACCCAAACCAATTCATTTTCAGGGGTCTGAATCTTGAAACAGAACACTCAATGACCAAGAACTGGACCATTAGAATACAACACAATGAGTACTTTTAAGAAGTAGATAAGGGTGAAAAAAGCTAGGACCACCAACTACAGCTGATTTGAAAGTCATAGAAAAATGGGTACGATTTTTTATCGTCTTTTATAATTCTACTATAGTTGTATCAGCTTCTACTACAATAAACTCTCACAAGTGTTATAGAGAGATTGTGACTATAGAGAAAAACTTGATGACTCTGAGTGCTAGTTTAGATAAGCAATTGAAATCAAAGGCTGAGGTTATGTTAGGTAAGTTTGACAAGTATTGGAAAGTCAATAAACTTCTGATTATTGTTAGTGTGTTTGATCATAGGAAAAAAATGCATTTTGCTCAGCTTTGCTTTGAGAAATTGTATGGTAAAGACAGTTCTAAAGCTAAATTGATGTATGAACCAGTTTATAGTGTTATGACTTCTTTGTTTAAGGAGTATAACAAACCATCAGAAAATGTTTCCAATGATTTGTCATCTCGGTTTAGAGGTGCATCATCTTCAAGTGCTCGAGAACAGTTTGTTGATGATGTTGGTCTTGGAGTTGGATATGAAAATATGGATTTTGGGTATGATGAGTTGGTTGATGCAAAAAGATTAGAAGATTAAATGAATGAACTAGATATCTATTTGAAGGATAGAGTTGAAAAGCCAAAGACTATGCTAGGAACAAAATTTGATGTTTTTTCTTGGTGGAAACATAATAGTTCTAAGTACCCAGTCTTATCCGAGATAAGAAAATATCTATTTGCTATGCAAGTTTCATCTGTTGCTTCGTAATTAACTTTTAGCACAAGTAGCAGAATCTTAGAACCAAATAGGAGTTGCTTCAGCCATTACACGATTGGAGTTTTGATGTACTTAGAACAATGGATAAAGTGAGAGATTCAATTAAAAGTAAATGAACTTGTTACATTTAATGAAATGCTAAGTGATGTATTGTATATTTATATTGTCTTTCTAATTTTGTCTTAATGAAAATTAGAAATATTGTCTTTCATTAAGAAAATTAGAAGTTTTGTTTCCATTTTTGTCGTATTTGTGTATGACAAAAATGTATGTTTAGACTCCAGGTTTGGTTTTAATATAATTCACATATGTTATGGTAAAATTTTTGGATCATTTCGGGTAAATTCGGGTATTGCAGATAGTTTCGGATAGTTTTGGTTACAAATAATAGAACCGAACCGGAACCGAATATTTTTAAAAACATTTGTTCTTCACGTAATACTCGGAACCGAACCTAACCGAAAAAGATCCGAACCGAATTCAATAAATATCCGAACGGTTCCTATATGTCTGGAGCCAAAGAATCGAACCAGAACTGAACTGAACTGAGCTACTCAATATTTGAAGTTGATGCCTTAAGTTTATTAATGTAGCTGCTTGGTTTGCTTTACTATAGGTCGGGCCTTACGCTAGGAGCGACAAAACTCGGTCACACTTTTCAGCAAATCCAACATAACGAACACCATAAATATCGTCACCAAAATATCATATTGCATGTTAACAATTAACCTATCAGGATTGGGATTGGCCATTTTGTCCAACCATATCGCCAAAAATGCGATACTTACAAATGATTATGATTAATGCAAACTATAAATATAGCACAATAAAATCATATAGTTGAAATTTAACAAAAGTAATGCTTAGGTTACGTTGCAAATAATTGTATTCATACTTCATATGTATGCAAATCTACACATTTATACTATGTTGAAATATGTATACGTACTTCATATATATATATATGCAAATCTAGAAATGTCATACTTCATTGTATAAAATCCACTTCTCAATCTATATAAAATCCTTGCCATAATATATATGAAACATGTATGCAAATCAGTTTAGTAAACCCTAGATATGAGTAAATAATCTCATTCTCGTTAATCTCATAAATGTTACAATGAGGGGTTTATATACAAGTCATTAACAGACTTTAGTAAACTGTAACTAAACCATATATACATTACATGTATCAATTAACATATGTACACTAATAGTCCCCCTCAAAATGGGGCAAGGAAATTGAGAAGTCCCATCTTTCTTACCAAACTCTTGAAAGGTGCTGGATATAAAGCCTTTGTGAAAACATCAGCCAATTGAAGAGTGGTAGTAACATGAATCAGTTTAAACAAGCCTGCAACCAAGCGCTCACGAATGCTATGGCAATCATTCTCAATATGCTTTGTGCGTTCATGAAAAACCTGGTTATTAGCTATGTGAATAGCAGCTGTACTATCACAAAAGAGTAAAGTAGGTTTGGCCAAAGGAATATGCAGTTCCTTAAAGAACTTGGTCAACCAGACTAACTCATCAAAAGCAAGTGATAAAGCTCTGTAGTCTGATTCAGCAGAGGATTTAGAGACAACCTGCTGTTTTTTAGATTTCCAAGAAATGAGAGATGTACCAAGAAAGACACAAAATCCAGAAGTGGAACGTCGTGTTTCCAGGCAAGAGTTCCAGTCAGCATCAGAAAAAGCTTGTATCTGTAACTCAGCTTTTGCAGAATAAAAGAGACCTTGACCAATAGTTCCTTTGATATAATGAAGGATCCTGTATACTGCATCCAAATGTACCTTGCCAGGAGATTCTCAAAGCTGACTCAACTTATTGACTGCATAAGTAATGTCAGGTGGAGTAGTCTGAAGATACATCAACCTGCCAATGAGTCTGCGATATGACTTAGCATCAACTTTATCACCACCATTATCCAGAGACAACTTGATACTTGGGTCCATGGGAGAAAAGGCTTGTAACCCAATAAACCTGTTTCAGCTAACAAATCAAGAGAATACTTTCTCTATCCAACATGAATACCATCAGCAGATCTAGCAATCTCCAACCCCCAAAAATACTTCATAGGACCAAGATCTCGGAGTTTGAAGTTAGATTTGAGCTGTTCTTTGAGTAAATCAACTTATGTGTCATTGTTGCTTGATATTATAATATCATCAACATAAACAAGCACACAAATGAACAACACATCAGTGATCTTTAAGAAACAAGTATGATCAGAATGAGATTTCACAAAACCCAAGTCAATCAAGGTGCATTTAAACTTGAGGAACCATTGTCTAGACGCCTGCTTCAGACCATAAAGGAATTTATTTAGTTTGCAAACTGCATTAGGAGGAAGTGAGTCCCCCTTTCTAGTAGCATAACCAGGAGGAAGCTTCATATATATTTCTTCATCAAGATCTCCATTCAAAAATGCATTGGAGATGTCTAGTTGTGTTAAGGTGAAGCCATAGACTGAAGATATAGCCAAAAGCAGTTTAACAGAAGTCATTTTGCAAACTGGAGAGAAAGTATCATTGAAATCAATACCATCTTGTTGTGTATAACCCTTGGCTACAAGGCGTGCTTTGTAACGTTCAACACTTCCATCAGCATTAAACTTGACTTTAAAAAGCCACTTACAGCCAATACTGACTTTATTGGGAGGAAGAGTACAAATATCCCAAGTATTAGTAACTTCCAAAGCACCAATCTCATCATCCATTGCATTACACCAAACCAGATATTCTTTTGCCTCAGTGTATGTTGTGGGTTCTCGGATTTTATCAATGACAATAAGAAAAGCATGATAAAGGGAAGAGACTTTGTCATAGGTTAAAAAATGGGATAGTTCATGAATAGTAGAAGAAGATCATACTGTGTAGCAGTAGTAATCCTGAAGATAAGCTGGTTTATTGATTCTGCTATGTGATGTTTTAACAGGTTCAGGGACAGCATTGATAGGACTTGCTGAAGGAAAGGTATATAGAGATGATGAAAATGATGGAATGTCATGATCATCAGATGAGAGAGATGTTATAGGAGAATCCAGAATCTCTAGCACTGGTGATAATGAAGGAGGTTCATTAATACCAGATGATAGAGGAGTTGTTAGAGGAGGCTGAGTCAGATCAGGAATGAATTGAATGTGATCCTGAGAGATATCTGACTTAGCAAAAGGAAAGAGCTCTTCATGGACAACAACATGTCTTGAGATAAAAATATCATTAGTCTCAAGATCTAAAAGTCGAAATCCCTTGTATCCAGAAGGATAACCAATAAAGACACATGCACGAGGTCTGAGATCAAACTTATGTCTGTTCTTAGTAGAAGTAGAAGCATAACAAAGAGAACCAAAGACTCGGAGCTGAGAGTAGTCAGGTTTTTTTTTTGTTAGTACTTCAAAAAGACATTTGTTTTCTAAAACTGTGGTTGGGGTTCTGTTTATTAGATGAACTGCGGTGAGAATGCAGTCACCCCAATAGGATAAAGGAATATGGGATTGAAAAAATAAGGATCTTGCAACATTTAAAATGTGCTGGTGTTTTTTTTCTACCACTGAATTTTGCTGTGGTGTTTCAGGACAAGAGTGGAAGGATTGAATGCCTTTGGTTTTAAAAAAATGGGTGAAGTTGAACTCATGAGCATTATCGGATCTAACCCCTTTAACCTTAGTTTCAAACTGAACTTCTACCATTTGAACAAAGCTGGGAAAAACCTCTAGGACATCTGATTTTTTTTTAAGTAAATATACCCAAGTAGCTCTAGAGTGATCATCTACAATGGTCAAGAAGTATCTATAACCATCATGAGTAGGGAGAGAGAAGGGTTCCCATGTGTCTATGTGGATTAGATCAAAAGTCTTACTACATATATTATGTTTAGAAACAACGGGAAGATATTTTTGCTTTGACAAATGACAAACTTTGCAATGATCTTTATAGTTTGATTTTTAGGAAAAGAGAGAACGTCTGATAACGATTGTAGCTTTTGAAAAGAAGGGTGACCTAACCTCTTGTGCCAAAGTTCTGAACTATTGAAACTAACAGCTAAAGAAAAAATTTTATTAGCAACTGGAACATGAAGAGATTCAATGTTCAGAATGTAAAGGTTGGTCACTTGTCTACCCATTCCAGTCATTAATTCCCGAGTATGATCCTGAAGACAACAAGAAAACTCATCAAACCAGATTTTACATCCCATACTCTTAGTTAAACAGCTCACACTAAGAAAGTTGAATTTGAATTGGGAAATATAGAATACATCTTGGAATACCAAAGAACTACCCAGACACACAGTTCCTATCCCTATAATGCTCACAAGTCCACCATCAGGTAGGGTAACAGTGGTATTATGAAGAGAATGGAAAATGGAAAAAGAAGATTTGTCATGACATATATGGTTAGTAGCTCCTTTATCTATAACCCAAGCGTTAATAGCAAGAAGATTGCTATCAACAGAACAGACATATGGCCTATTAACACTGGTAAAAGAACATAAGATAGAGGGAAAAAATGTAACAAGTGTTGGGCCAGTAACGGAAGTAGAAGAAGAAGGTATAGAAGACAATGAGACAAAATGAATTTCAGGCTTAGGCATAGAGCATGGAGTCTGAATCTTGGAGCTGAGGAAAGAAACTATTTGCTGCATCTGTTCTGTGGAAAGTTCTTCACTCATGTTTGGAGTTTTCTGACTCCCATTGCTACCAATCTCAGAAGAGTTCTCAATCATAACATTTGCAGTAACTCCTGGAGATGACTTAGTAGTTTTCTTGAATGGGAATCCTACTGGATGGCCGTGTTTTTTGTAACACTTGTCCATAACATGACCAACTTTACCACATAATGTACAAAGAGGTCTATCTTTCTTCTGAAATTGATTATTTCCTTGAAATTGAATTTGTTGAGCAGATGACTGACGTGCAACATGAAAAGCTGAGGAATCTAGTCCTGTGATAGATGAAGATCTTGCGGATTTTTGAGTATCCTCACTATCAAATAGATTATAAACTTCAGAAAGACTAGGTAACACCTTCTTCATGAGAATTTGACTTTTCACAGTATCATAATTATCATTGAGCCCCATTAAGAAGTCAATGACTATTTGTTTCACGCTCTGCCAACAAATCTTCAATACTCCTTGCTGTAGCCTGTAAACTTGACAATTCTTCCCATAGAGACTGAGTCTGAGTATGGTAAGATGATAAATCTAATGCTCCCTGTCTCAATGTATGAATCTGTTGACGTAATTTGTATAGTCGAGGGAGATTTGACTTGTGAAACCTTGTGTGAAGATCTTTCCAGATTTCAGATGCATTCTGGAAATACAAAATGCTTGTGTATATTTTCTTCGACACACTGTTTAACAGCCATGACTTGACCATACTATTACATCGTTTCCAGATTTTGCAATACAGATCATTATCATTTGGTTTAACTATCGATCCATCCACAAATCCTAACTTGTTCTTAGCTTCTAGACTAGTCGATATTGCTATAATCCAGGTTCCGTAATTAGTTCCATCTAACAACTCAGAAGCTAATACTAATCCAGGATGATCGGAGCTATGAAGATGAAAAGGACTGTGAATATTATCAGGTGAGTCAGATACCTCAAAAGGTCACAAAACTGGTTTGGATTGAACCGATTGATAAATCGCACCATTAGCTGAAGGATCTGAACCATTAGAAGGCGAATAAGAACCACAAGTCTTTTCGCGAAGCTTTGGTGTTGAAGCATGCGGTGAGTTAGATCGGCAATTTCCTTTTCCATTGCGTTTCGGCATTGAAATCGATTTTAAGCTCAGAACGAGATTAAAATTCCGGTGTGATAACGCCAAAGAGAAGAGTGAAAAAGAAATGAGATCGCCGGTGATGAAAATGAGTCACCGGAGAGTTTTGAAAATTTTTGAAAGTTTGTTAGATAATGAAGATTTTGTTTTGCTCTTATACCATATGAGTAAATAATCTCATTTTCCTTAATCTCATAAATGTTACAATGAGGGGTTTATATACAAGTCATTAACAGACTTTAGTAAACTGTAACTAAACCATATATACATTACATGTATCAATTAACATATGTACACTAATACTAGATTCACCACTTTTAGGATCGAAGGAACATGGAAATTTTATTGTAATATTCTTAATATCTATGATGTTTTTTCTCAATATAATGATCTATGAAGATTTTATTTTGATTCTATCTTATACTAATCATCAAGCTTTACTAGTTTCTAAAATTTTGTTCTTAAATATTATTATATTTTCTCAGCTTACATTGTTTCTATATAAATAAAATCATTTAATAGCTAGAATTTTGTTTTCTATAAACACTTTCAAATACTTATACGTTGCTAATGACCCATTATTAGATAGAAAACATAAATTACTATGCATTTTAATTGGGGAAAAATGTTTAAAAAAACGTGAATTTTGCAAATATCGCAAAATAAAACCTGAACTTGCAAAATCAAAAAATAATCTCTAATTTTTAGTTGAATTTTTAATTAATTACAATACTTTTCGTTGACCGGCCAAATTATACTTCCCGTTAAATCGATTAACAGAAGATTATGATGAGATTAATTAAAACGTGAATCGTACCGTTACGTTAAACGCTCTGTTTTACACATTCACAAAACAATATCGTTTTGTAATATCTCAAAAATTTAACATCAAAATCCCCAAATCGACGCCGCCCC
>ASXC01014316.1:0-12620 GCA_000411055.1 Leavenworthia alabamica
TCACCGAGAGAGAGATACAAGCTTACTGCTCCATGATTTCATAAACCTTGAAACCATCCTCCAAGACGAATTACTCACAGTGAAAACAATTTTAGAGTTCTAGGAATTCAACTTACAGTTCTATGTAATCCTCCTTTTAACTCTAATACCTTTAGCCACGAACACTCATTGTCTTCTTCCTCCAATTTCTCATTCCAGAAGGTGGCGACATACATGAATTGTTCATAGAGATATACACCGCTTTCACCACCGAGTTTCACCGTCGGAGACCTTCTTTTAGCCGATAAATCAATAATTAACTCTGATTACAGATTTCATTTTTCTTGAAATCTCTGTATTGATTTTCACCAAGAGAAACCCAGATTCTTCTTCCATTTTTACTGAATACCTTTATCTCTAACCTCTTGTGATTAAACAAACTTTGACTGAACTTGCAACCTTCGATTCTTCTATTTCCAGAACCGAAACCCCGATTTCATGAAATCGACCCAAGACAATCACCAATTCAATTTCTTCTTGAGCTTTAACCTTCGTTGAACCTATGAATCTTAGAACCTAGCTCTGATACCACTTGTTGAGAAATCAATTACTGATTTCACTCAGATTAACAACAACGAACAAAGAAAGAAGAACACCACAAGATTGTTAACCCAGTTCACGGCAACAACCGCTACGTCTGGGGGAGAGAGACCGTCCTCTCTCAACATCCACTATAAACTTATCGGAAATCACCTCCGACGTGGTTTACAAGATAAAGATCATTCTCCCTATGAATCACTGACCTCGACTCATACACATGGAAGAAGAATAAGAAGAACAAGAGAAATCACAAACTTTGTATGAGCTCAACACCATCTCTAATGGCTTTCTCTCTAACTCTCTGTTACTCTCTCTCTCTCACGAAGAAGGAGGATGAATGTTTTATTAAAAGTTAATTTATCTTCTAGCAAACTCTCGCCTAAAGAAATAAGAGATACTTGGACACATGTCGTCTTCCCATTGGATGTTATCTCAACCAAAGACTAACCAAGCTGACCCGCTTTAATAATCCTTAACCAGCTTTTCAGTCTAATCCGGTTCAAGATTGAATCAATATCCAATATTTTGCTTGGAATTTTAGGATGTTCTTAACTAAGTAATTAAGGGTTGACTTGATGTCAAATAATGGTTGATATATATATATTTGTTGATGTCCGAAACTAAACTAGTTGAATATGTAACAAGAGATTTAGTTCAAGAACATCAAAAAGTTTAGATCACTGATATGACATATGAGTGTATATATTGGTTCGATTGACATAGAGGGATTTCAAGAATGTCAGTACTATTTAGCAAAAAATAATAATATTGTCAATACTCGAAATACAGTAAATAATAATCAACAGCCAAATTAGATATCGTATAATCTAATGATAAATACTTTTAAACAAAAGAACCTCATCGACAATGAACAACAATATTAATGTGTTTTTAGGATGCGCAGCACTGATAACATTTACAAAAGTTAAAAACAGTTTGAGAAAGAAACGTGTCGATCAACCCTAATTTTCATGTTTGCATAATCCATTTTAACAAGAGCAAGTTCTTTCATTCAGTTTTAGTGTTTTTTTACTTTCAACTATTCGCTAAATGTTTCTTAAGGACTTCAGTTTCTCTTTTTAGTCTTGTTAGGATTTAGATTATGAATACAAACTTTGTTCACTCTCTAAACGATCTCTCTCTCTTTGTACTTCACTCAGTTTTAGTTCGATGTTTGTTCAAATTTGAAAATGAAAGTTAAAACAGCATAAAAACAGAGCACACAAAGTTAACGAGTTCGGGCATAAAGTCCCTACGTCTCTCCGGTTCGGTACCCGGAATCTATTAGAATCGACTTGATTATATAGTACATACATCCAGTAATTCGAACACATAATCATCATAACTACAGACCCTTTGGTCGCCTCTAGAGAATCGTCCAAACCTTGCTCTGAAACCATTATATCTGAAGTGAAACATAGTCTTCACCTAACACCAACCGTACATGTTCTGTTTTAGGTAACTTTCACGCGCGTGCGTGACCTTCAGACGTTCTCATTCTTGGGCTTGATGGTCCGTAAAACTTGTTGGGCTCGATAGCGTCAACTCTTAGACGAATGTGAGACCCTCTTGATGATTCAGAAGCTTCGCCATACTTAGCCTTTGTTTGCTATCCGAAGAAGACTTTCTTCACAATTCAAAGACAACTTTTACAAGTCTTTTTTACAGCAAAATATTAGAGGCTGATCTACATCGTCTTAACGAACTTTAAAATTTTACTTTTGTTTAAAGGAAAATAACTAATCTAAAAAAAAAAAAAAAAATAAAAAAATAAAAAATAACTAATCTAACCTTAATTTTGTAATTAATTGTTAGTTTAATATAGCAAACAAACTCAATATTTCAAAATATTACAACAAGACATAACATTTACACTTTTAAATGGAAAAACATTTTTTTAAATTTAATTTGGTTAATTTTAAATTATTATTTTTATATTTTATTTACATAATTTTTTGTTTTAATTGTTTGATATATATTTTTAATTTATAATATATTGAATGTGAATTTACTATTTTAAAATTAAATTGAATATATATTAAAAACAAAAATTAAATTTTAACTTGAAAAATTATAATATAAGGTCATATGTGCGAAGTCTTTTTAATTGATCACCTAACAGTGAACGAACTATTTTATCATTACACATAATACAAAACAAAAATTTATTGTAAACTTATATCATAGTTGGTTTGACTTTTTATTATACGATTTTTTGAAATACATGAGAATGATAAATAGTTAATTTGAATTTTTTTATTACTTATATATTTTTATGAAAAATAATTTCTAAAATATTTTTACATCCGTATTATTTTCATTAATCATAAAAGTGTATTTATCTTATGATCCAAAATAAAATAGATATTTAAATAAACATGTAACTGTGGTAATATTATAAACTCAATACATAACAATAGAATCACATGTTTTAATTAGTTAATTCGGAGGCTTTGACGCATTGTGTAGATATTATAAATTAATAAAAAACTTAAATTCATTGATTTTTAACACTTTTGGATTTTTGTCACTAAAAATGTTCTCGAATAACTAATACATATACATCATATATATTTCAAAAATTTAAGAAATCAACCTATAACATAAACCAACGTAAACTCTACACCTCAACGGATGTCATGAATCTACCATAACCATGCACACATAAACATGTAT
This sequence comes from Leavenworthia alabamica, assembly GCA_000411055.1. Lineage (NCBI taxonomy): Eukaryota > Viridiplantae > Streptophyta > Magnoliopsida > Brassicales > Brassicaceae > Leavenworthia > Leavenworthia alabamica. Next base: position 3,256 of record ASXC01014316.1, read on the forward strand.
ACAAAATTTACAATTTATCAATTGCGTAAATTTTATATAATTTAAATTGCATAAATATTGAGCATAAAATATTAAAAGTATATAAATTAAAAGTATTCAACATAAAACATTTATAAAAAGATATCAACAAAAAGTCGAAGAATATATAAAGATTCATTTTACAGAAAAATGAATGTAGCTAAAAATATATAAAACCAAGAAAACAAAAATATTACACGAACAAAAATATAGATTTAATGATGAAGAGGAAAATTGTTTAACATGGATAATAAAATCATTTCTAATCACACACCATCTCAATGTCACTATAAATGAACTTAATTTACAATAAAGAGAAAAATGCAATAAAATATATTGTCAACAAAATAATAGCAATAATTAAAAGATAAATAATATCTATAAAGAATTTCAATATTAAAAAAATATATGGTGATAATCAAAAAATAAATCAGTATTCAAAAACATAAAATAATAATTGAAATCTAAAAGGCAAAATCAACCAACTAATCATCGATCAATCTAAAACAACTAAAAAAAAATCAATCAATTGATCAAGAAGTAAGATTCATGCGCAGAGCCGTGCCTAGAATTCTAGGGCCTAAGACAAAAAATAAAATTGTTATATATATTTTATTATTCAAAAACTAAAATTTTATATTCCCTATGTTCCTAAATTTTTGATGTTTTAGTATTTTTTTGACGTTTCAAAATTTTTGATTTTATCTATTTTATTTATTTGTTTTTAGTGTAAAACTAGATAATGATATGTTTTTATTGAAAGATGTAAAAATTTAACCAATTAAAAACAAAAAACAGAAAAAGTAAAAAAGAGAAAACTAAAAAAATTAAATTAAAAATAAAAATAAACTAAAATCTTAATATGTGTGAAATCATCCTAAAATAAAAAAATTGTAAGAACAGGAATATGTTTTAAAGTAAAAGTAAAAAATATTTCATAAGCTATAAAAATAATTGTATATTATTTCAAATTTAATAAAATATTTTAATAAAATGTTATAATATTAAATATTATTTTTAATATATGAAATAAAAATTTAAAATGAAAACAAATTAACATATATTGTACAAATGAACGCGGACCTTAGCGTTTGACAGGACTAGTCGCGTGTATCATCATCTCTTTACCTATTGGACTTTATTACTTATGGCGCAAAAAATCCGGCCCGTTACTTAAAGAACCAAAAAAGCTTCGGCCCATTAATTAAATAACCATCTGATATAGTAGGACGTCTAAACCCTAGTCTTTATCATTTCTCAGACTCTGACAACACTGAACCTTCAATGGCGAAAACCCTAGCTCGTTCCACCGCTTTACGCTTAACCAAACGCTTCTTCTCCACAGGTCCTTCTCCTTCTTACCTATTCTCCGGTCGATTCACTCCGGCGATCTCTCATGCCGTCGGATTTATCTCTTCCTTGAATCGTTTCACAACGGTTCGAACTCGAATGGACAGATCCGGTGGATCGTACTCGCCGCTTAAATCAGGTTCGAATTTCAGTGATCGACCTCCCACTGAGATGGCGCCGTTGTTTCCTGGCTGTGATTATGAACATTGGCTAATCGTAATGGATAAACCTGGAGGTGAAAACGCTACAAAGCAGCAAATGATTGATTGCTATGTTCAAACCCTAGCCAAAATTCTCGGAAGGTGAAGAAGAAGAAGAAGAAACTAGTAGTTATCGTAATTAGCTTTGTGATTTTTTTGATTAATCTTTTATTTGTTGTTTTTTCAGTGAAGAAGAAGCTAAGAAGAAGATATATAATGTATCATGTGAAAGGTATTTTGGATTTGGCTGTGAGATTGATGAAGAGACATCAAACAAACTTGAAGGTAATGTAATGTATCTGAAAACATCTATTTTTGGATCATGAGCAATGTAATTGAATGGTTGTTGATTCTTGTTTTGTCTGTGTTTCAGGACTTCCTGGTGTTCTTTTTGTTCTACCTGACTCTTATGTTGATCAAGAATACAAAGATTATGGAGGTTAGTCACAAGCTATATATGTTTTAGTTTCAGTGATTTCACAGTTCTCTATTTACCTAAGCTATGTATAAGGATTCAATTTAAGCAGCAAAATCTGGTTTTTGTAAGTCATTGTTATAGAGAAGCCAAAACATAAAAGCTTGAAGTTTTAAATCTAGTTTTACATATTGCAGCTGAGTTATTTGTGAATGGAGAAGTAGTTCAACGACCACCAGAGAGACAAAGAAAGATAACGGAGTTAACAACACAGAGAAGTTCTGATAAACCAAAGTACCATGACCGGACTAGATATGTTCGAAGGAGAGAGAACATGCGTTGATGAATCAAAAATGTGATATAAGACGATGAAGTTGTTGATCAATGTGTGTCTCTACTCATATTATCCAATGGCTTTGTAGCTTTTGTTTTATTAGTAAGTTGTGAACTGATTTGCATATCCATATGTTGCCCTTTGATCAATCTCGTTTTAAATTGTGAAAAATAAACAAATCCGTGGGGATTAGGAAGTCGGGCTAGAAAACAGAACTGTTTGACTGTTATCATCTGATCTTTGAAAGATAGACATTGAAGAAAACGGTGTTTCTTCACGACGCTCTGAATTTTCCAGTCACTGGCAGATAGCGGTTTCACCAAACTGTTCTGAAGGATCATTCCTTTCTTCTTCAAACTAGATCTGGATCTTTAGTCATAGAATTTATCGGAACTGTGGGAAAGGTAAGCTGGTCATAAAGATGATATTATAAAAAAAATTTGGCTTCTAAAAAGGTTATGAATCTTCATACCCAAAACCCAAATAAATATTGGAGATGGGAATGATACTCTGGAGTTGATCCATGGTTACCAACCTCGCCACCCAGACCCTTTTTGGTCTTACCATCCCGGTTAATCCGTTATTACTGATTTCTATAAAGATACGGAACATAATTGATATATCAGATCATGATATGATTAATAAGATATTTTTGTCGAAACATCAATAATGTGATACAGTTATAATGTTAAATCTGGATATTGGGTAGCTTCAATTTTGTATATTAATATTGTTTCACCACATCTACAAAACCATGTAGATATAGCTGCGGATATTTGGAGACTTAAGATAGTATCGAAACTTCAACATTTTCTATGGAGAGTGTTCAAAAGCAATTGGCGTGGCAGCTAACCTAATACATAGAAGTATTCGAGTAAATCAATTATGCACTCGATGTTGTACTGAAATGGAAACTGTTGATCATGCTTTGTTTACTTGTCCGGATTCAGTTATAGTTTAGAGAGCTTCTGGAATATCGGTAAATATTCTCATTGATCTTTTTATAGCTTTAGAAGATAAAGTTTGTTTCTTACTTGCAATGAGTAAAAACACTAATGTTGATAAGGTTATTCGTTATTTTCCTTCTGGATACCATGGAGAATCTAGAAAGGAAGAAATGAACTGACTTTCAATCACAAATCTTTTGTCTTCGAAGATATCTTAAATAAAGCCAAAGAAGACACGAGATAATGGTTTGATGAAACAGAAATTGTGAGGATTTTATCCAACCCCAACAAAGAAATCGGATATCACAAATGCGATGAATACCACTACGTAGAGAAGTTTTCAAATGTAACTATGATGTATTTCATTATGTAAATTCTACTTGTTCAAGAATGAGTTGGATTATACGTAACCATTTGGATATCATATATGGATGTGGTATGGGTAAATTCCAGGGAAGATTATCCATTGCAGAAGCGGAATTCTCCGCTTTAATATGAGTTTTACAATCAACTTGGAGTCTTTGATATCGTTATATTTAATTTGAAGGTGACAACTCTACAATTAACAGTTTAATAAATGGTGAATCAGAAAATTTCTATCTGAAAAATATATAATATATGTGTTGATCGTTTAGCTAGAGAAGCAATCGTTTCAGATCAGGATTGGTCTATTTATTTTACTTGTCCAAGTATTTTGTAAACTTTTGTAAACAATGACTTAACTTTCGATTAATAAAATATGTTTGGATGGAAAAAAAAAAGATATTATAAAATAAAAATGAACAAAATATAAGAAATAAAAAAGCTAAAAATAAATAATAATGTCTCTAAGTTTATTCAATAATTTTCACATTTAAAATTCACAAAATAAATAATCATAAAGATTATATTATAAAACAAAAATAAACAAAAATATATCGAATAAAAAAACTAAAAAGTAATAATAATATTTCTAAGTTTATACAATAATTTTACAATGTTACGTTCTTATTAAAAGTATCTTGTACACATAATTTTAAAATTAAATATAATTATAATTGCGTCAAGTATTATAAAATTTATATCACAAGGTAAAGACAAAAAAAAGTAAAGAGAAAATATTAGGCCTGGGCCAAAAAACCTATCCGAGCAAAAAAACCGAATCCGATTCGAAACCCAAAATAAACTTAAGTTATACTAAAAAATTATAGATTTTAGAAATTTTTTGTTTAATGATATATTTTTTGTTTAATTATATACCAATTTCAAGTTAATCGATTAATTTTTATATTTTTAGATTTAAACTTACATTAATTATGTATTATTTTATTTCAATATTTTAGATTAAATTGGTAAAAATTTTATATTTCCAACACGATTTCTATTAATCAGATATACATTTTTGGTTTTCAGATATAAAATCCGATCCGAATTTAGGTTTCAGTACCCGAATAATGCTTTCGGCCACAAAAACCCAGAACCGAATGGGTACCCGCTATTTTTGATTTTTGCCGGGTTTTATAGAGGTGTAACCGAACCGACCCGGACCCNGTGGAGTGTCTAACCCTCCATCCGAGAAACCCAAACTCGAACGGGCTTTATCCGAATCTGACCCGCCTGCCCAAATGCCCAGGACTAAAAAATATTGAAACTTTCTAAATATATTTGATTATAAATATCAATAAAAACTTAATAAAAAAAGTAAAAAAATAATAATCAATAGATACACACTAATACAAAACCTAACAAATATTTTTTGAAAGATGTATTCAATTATTGGGTAAAATAAATACCTGACAGATATCAGCTAATAGCCGAACCATAAACCCAAATCCATAGTTCTAAACAAATTCTGAAATACTATGATACATCAAATATTTTAGAAATATCCGAACCGTACCTGAAAATTCAGGTCGAGATCGGTTCAGATTTTCGAGTCCGGATAATCTGCCCAGGGCTACTAGTCTCACTTCACGTATGTCTCTTTTCTCTTGATTTCACAATTATGAAAGTTCTCTCTACTCTAACACTTGAGTCGCCCTTTCGCTTTCTCTCGAAGAATAACCCTACTCTCCAAGATTTTGTTTTAATTTGGTTAACTTGTTTTTGGTTTCCTTTGGTTTAGCATCGGTTTTGAATTAATTTTAGGTTAATGTGGGTTGATATCCAATCGTAATAACACGTAAATTCAATTTTTGTGATCGCAGTTAACATTTCTGTTAAAATTTAAGTGCAATTGTCCAAATAAAATAGTTAATGTGCAATTAACAAGATTTTTAAACTACGGGTGTAAGCAGAAAGAGAATTGTAGGGAGATTTTGTTTATAAACAGTTCTTGTAGTATACCCATTGGGCCTCTTTCAAGTTTAAACCGTTTAAAAAACCCATTAAGGGAACAAAAATTCATAATTTGCAATTATTTTATCAAACCGGGTTGATAAGTTTAAACCGGTTTCGTATAAATAACTCGCACCAACACTCAACTAGTTTTAGGGTAAGCCGTACGCCGTTGACTCATGGAACGGAGAATTAGATGGATACCAATCAGTTAAATAATGAATCTATTCCATTCGGATTAAGATTTGCGTCCAAGGTAAATGTCATAACGATTGATTATTCTGATACTTTGATAATCGGGATTAACCATAAGTATTTTTTATTTTTTTATAATTGATTATTATAATATTTGTTTTCTATCTGTTTTTTGATAATGAAAAATTAGCAAGAGAAATACATTTGTGATAATAGTTAAATGGATCTTGTCTTTAGTATGTTATCATCTTTTGTCTATTTTTTGCAAGTTATTGATGTGTGTTTTCTAACTCAGGAACTCTTCTCAGCCATTTGATTCGAAAATGCCTGGAAAATGTGAAAATAAATCCCACGCATCTTCCACATTACCATCCTTGAATATTACTGAAGGCTGTTAAAATGGAAGATGCTTGGGATTTATTTTCTAATATACTCTTCGAATTAAAGAGCTAGTGTTACACTCTACCACCACTATTTCTAAGTCTAAGGTTATCTTGACTCTTATCATCTTGTCACTTAGTTTGAAAGTTTCTATTTTCTCTTAAATATATTAATTACTATGGAATAAGGGTGTTAAACTATTTTTTTAATAAGCTGGCCTATACATCTCTCTAAACCTTTCTTGCTATATATTCATTCTTTTTCTCTACACTAGACTTAGAGAGACCACTTTAGTCTCTATAATTGTTTTGATGCCCTAAAACTCTCTTTTACTATTAAAGATTTTTTGAAAATATTGAAACGTGGTTGACTTTTTACTTCACTACATTTTGTAAGTGACTTATGATACTCTGATTTGCTTCTGATATGTATTATGGTTATGTTTAATTAATGACTCAACTACTTTTGGTCAGCCTTTTTCTCAAAAAGATGTTAACAAAACAATTGGTTATGTTTGTCTCAATCTCGAGGTAGATAAGTTATGAGATTGGTCCATGCCTTAGGGAACCAGCAGACATGCATGCAATCACAATCTTCCATTTCTTCTTTAACTATCTTCTCAACATGCATGTCTCTATAAAAACATCTACATCTAAGACAAGAAGCCTCCACATCTTTTGACCAGTTATTGAGAATGGAACAAAACTACTACTTCCAACATTGGCTCTTCTTCATATGTCTTGGAGTGTTTCTGTCTCTTCCTCTTTGTAAGTTCTTATCTATACTTATAATATAATATATCTATCTCCATCTCTCTTGTTCTTTTACTATACTTGCATGTATGTTTTTTATAAATGTTGCAGCTGTGAAGACCAATGACTTTGTAAGTTCCAGTGATAAAAGAAACATCAGTCTTTCCCGAAAGCTTCTGCTTATTCCCGGTATGTTTTAAGAACCCTAAAGACACATTTTTCACACGACTATATTCTTACATCTTCTTAAGAGACATTTTCAGACATTGGAGATGAAAGCAACAGGATTGGACAAGATTGTTCAAAAGACGATATTGTTGTGTTTCAAGGCTCAACAGTTCCACTTCCAAATGGAGTTCCTGCATATACAGTTGAGATCTTCAACGCTGGTAACTCAGGTTATAGTATAGCAGAGATCCACGTAAGTTGTGGCTGGTTCAGCTCGGTAAGACTAGTTAACCCTAGAGTTTTTAGGAGACTCGACTACGATGATTGTTTGGTCAACGATGGTCAACCACTTAGTCCTGGACAAACACTATCTTTTCAATATGCTAATAGCTTCTCTTACCCTCTCTCTGTTTCTTCAGTCTCTTGTTTCTGATTTGGTAGTTGCTTCCAACTAGTTTGTACTATATCTGTCAGCCAATGAGATAGTTGTTGGACTTGTAGTTGTGTTTTTTTTTTATTAAACCAAGATCTTGGATTGGATTTGTGTGTTTTAATCTCTTGTAAGCCAATTATTCTTTTCCTGGGTTTTGTTTATAAAAGGTGGAGTAACAAATATGTATGGAGTGAGATGGATCATATTCTAATTTCATGGTTAAAACTTTTAGAGATATAATCAACGATCTGGATTAATCCCTCCCCACTCATGGACATAAATTCACTATATACGGATCTGAAATCTGAATATATTATGAATTAGTTTAAAAAAATTAGTATTTATTAATTAAACATAAAGCTGTTAATTTATTATTACTATATAGTATAATTTATAATTTAATATAATTAGACAAAAATTATAATCGTTCAAAGACGATGCAATTTATTGATTTAGATACAAATATACATGGTTTTATAAACTTATAAAAACATTTACTTTTGAAAATACCAATTGATATGTTGTTTATTGGAATCAATGAAAACTTTATAGATCTATATTACTTTTTCTGACACTAGGTTAAGAAGAGAGAGATAAAATAGATAAAAGTATTAGATAGAAGATTGTATAGAGAAAAACACAATTATTAATTTTTTTTATAAGATGCAAAAGTTAAAAAGTAAAACATGTACTTTTAGTGTTATCAGTTTTTTATTAAAAATAATAAAATTATATAAAATTATCTCAAGAAATAGAGTTAGAGGTTTAGTGGTTGTCAACAGTTTTTTTTGAAATAAATTAAAAATTTTAATTTTTTTAATCAATTAAATTTTTTATTATTTACAAAATAAATTAAGAAAAATTGTGGTGTTGACACATCATCAAAAGACTATGTGTCAACTAAACAATGCATCAATTGTTTTTTAGATTACTTGTGATTTAGTATAATTAGATTAAATTCGGTTAGTGTAATAACCGATTAGATTTTAAGTTGAATTATTACGATTAATCGATTTCTCTGAATTCTAATCCAATCGGATAACCAAATTAATCTGAAATTACATTAAACCAATTCTAATCCATTCCTAATTTACACTAAAGCAAACATAACCCAACCCTAATTACAGTAAACCAACTCTAATTTACACTAAATCAACCATCTCGAATGATCCGAAATAGATCCAAATTCAAATACTATCTGAACTGAATCTAATCCGAAACCATTCAGATAGAGTTTAGATTGTAAAACCACATAGTTCGAACATAGTTCGGATATCCGAAATTGAAATTATCTAAACTGAATCTAAATTTGAATCCGAATCCGAATGATAAGGCTTTAATAGTGTTTTTGTGGACAATTACTGAGGCAAAAATAAAATAGTGTAACTTAGGGAAATAAGATGGACTGTTAAATGATTAATATATTCACGAATATAAGATATCTGGAAATATATCTACATATATAAAGTTTTTAATACTCTCTTCTTCTGTGATGTCACGTCATCGCCCCAATCTCTTTACACTTGACACATCAGCATCATTGCCCCAATCTCTCTAACACATCAACATCATTAATTCAATTATTTTATTTTTTTTGGTTATTCTTTCTCATTAACTCACTTATATTCACATCAGCATCATTAATTTTTTCACTTTCCTTTTATTATTCTTTATCATTAACTCACTTATATTCCTAATTTTAAAATTTCTAAAGCTCAATTATATCTATATTAAAAATGAAATGATTAAAATAAAAATATACAATTAAAATCTAATAAGTTTAGAAATTTTAATAAAAACATCATCAATATTAAATTTATATATAATTAGAAAATAAAAATATGATACAAATATAA
>KE158261.1:14843-30844 GCA_000411055.1 Leavenworthia alabamica
CCAAAAAGGAAAGTTGTGAATGGAGAATAATCATATACGCACTTCCATATTCGGCATTATCAGCTATAATTTATTGTTTATTTGTGGTGCTCTATATTCTTCCTCTTGACATATAAAAAAAAAATAAAAAAATTACATGTTATTATTCTTCACAGATCTCATCCCTTTGTGGATTTGCATGTTGCTTTATTGTTGTTTCCGGGTTACCAAATGCTGAAATAGGAGCGAACGCTATCGAGAACATATACTCGGTATAAGTATAATGGCTAAAATTTTATTTTTTATATTATGTAAGGTCAATTTTTAAAAATACCATAAAATTAACTTTAATTTCTATAAATACTATTAAAATTAATTTAAAATAAAATTACCATTTAATAATTTAATTGAATTAAAAATTAAATTATATTTTTTTGAGAAATTACATAAAATACAAACAATAAATACTAAACATACCCACTAAATACTAACCCAAATAATAATAAAACTAAACTCAACTACTAAATATTCAAACTTAACATTAAATTAAAAATATAATTTTAATAAAAATAGTATTTATGTCTAGTTAAAAAATTAATATAATTTTATCATATAAACTATATTTGATAATATTAGAAAGAATTATTCATTATACAATACTTGTTGTGGTTTTATACTTTTATCTATTTTTAACCATCTGTAGTCTGTAGATATTTTTAGTTTTAAAAAATATATTTTATATAAACTTCAGAAAATCTGTCTAGATTTCGTCCTATAACTCTTTTGGTTTTTTTAAAATTGTGTGAAAACATAGAAAGGGAGAAAAAGAAAAAAAAAGGAATAAAAGAGAGGCAATGGTCATATTATTATATCTATTTTTAATATTAGATTTCTAAATGCTCATAATACTTATGTATTAGGTTAACAATTGCCTCTCATTTTCATTAAATTTCTATAAAATACTATTACACTTGCCTTGCTCCATATGAAATATTCTTATAATTATTTTTTTCAACATATATATTAGATTCGAATCCAGACGGTTGAATAATAAACTATAATAATACTTCTTTTGATTAGCCTATTAGTTTTGGTTGAAACACTAAATTTGATGGAAGTAATTATATTTAAAGAGAGCATATATATCGCATATACAATATTTTTAAATAAATTTAGTAAAAAGCATGCATGCTTTAAGATGCTTGAGCGCCGTATATAAACTTTGTTATGATGCATCTCTGTCGATCTTTGATTGGTTGGTCTAACATCAACCAATGTTTTAATTCAAAAGTTTTGGACCATTACTTTGGACTATTGATTGATACATTGTTCACATTAACAGTTTATTCAATTGAGATGAAGCTTTGTCGATCTTCTGTTGGCCGGTCTATTTTTTTATTATTAAAACCAAAAAAAGTCATATATGCTTTCCTCCACAATTGTCATGAGAATTAAATTTTAACCAATGTTTTTTTAGACTGACTTCATCCATATTTTATTCAGAAGTTTTGGACCATTAGTTTGGATTATTATAAGTTGTGATCCATACATTGTTCACATTAACATTTATTCATTTGGGATATTTCCTAAGTAACTTGTCACCAAGCACATTTGTTTATGATAATAAATATAAACTATATAAAACATAGTTTTAGCTAGGGATGTTAAAAACGGGTACCCAAAACCCGTATAAATATTTGAGTATGTTGTGATTTTTTTTTCCAAAAAAAAAATCAGGACTCAAAACGGGCATGCTTTATTTTTGCGGATTTTATTTTGGTTTATCTGATTGGGTATCCGCGGGTTTTAAAAAAAAAACTAAATAACGTTATTTTATGATATTTTCATATATTTCTTAAAAAATCTAAATTTCTGTTATAAAAATTTAATTAAAAGATAATAATATCATTTTTGTATTCTTTGGATTGATATATATATGTATATTAATATATATTATATATTTGATATTTTTATGCGTAACATGTTAATTTTTACTTAAATATAATATAATTATATTTAATATATAAATATTATGTAACATTTAGATTTAATATATTTATGTAAATATTATATTTAATGTAAAACTTAACAATTTATTTTAAAAAACATATTAAGAATAACAAAAAAAATATTGCGGGTACCCGCGGGTAAACCTAAAATTTATGAATTTTTTGCGGGTTATCCAATTCGGATTTTAGGTTATGCGGGTAATTTTAATAATGAGATTAAAATAATCGGGTTCAAAACGGGTTCGGGTCGGATCGGGTTAAAAAACCCAATATAACATCCTAGTTTTAGTTATTAATAGATAATTAATTAGCAACTAATTATTATTAGTTGCTAATTAACCATTAAAAGACAATTAATAACTAGTAATAATTGTTAATTGACTATTATTTAGTGACTAAATATTTTAACCAATATTTATTACTGATTATAAGTGTAGTAGCTATTTAGTTGTAATTAACAATTTAATGACTAATTAGAAACTAAAGTGCAAACGAAAGCATGTTCATGCCTTAATAGCACTTTGGTGGTCCGACCATGAGAGCAAGAATAGGAGTTTGACTCTTCCCCAGTGGTAGATGTGGGATAATACCCTAAAAAGTGGGGGCTGCCAAAAATAAAAGAACAATCTTTATCAGTAATAATTCAGGAGAGAGATTTGAGTTTATATTACTTTTTAATATGCTATATACTCTCTAGTCTCTCCTCCTTTGGCTATAAAAAGACCCGACAGGTCTCAGTTTCTTCCCACATCCAAAGATAGAAATATGTATTGTTCTTAATTTCCCTAATATATATAAATATGTCTATACATATATAAAAGTAGATATACATCGGTTGTTGTGGAATAGGTCACATGCTCAGATTATGAAAGGTAAGAGGAGGTGACAGAAGAGAGTGAGCACACATGGTGGTTTCTTGCATGCTTTTTTTTGAAATTAGGGTTTCATGCTTGAAGCTATGTGTGCTTACTCTCTCTCTGTCACCCCTTCACCACCATCTCTCTCTTTCTCCTCTCTTACAAAAATTTTATATTTGGTAAAAGATTTTGATCAATGATTGGTTTTTGTTTCTGATAAAGGATATCAATATATTGTTAACGTAGATCGACACGGTACAATAAGATAGTAGATCGACTTATATATGGATAACGAAACAAAATATTTAATTTGTCATTTTGTTTCAAATATAATTTAAAACTTTTAAATTGCTATTATATATCTCCTATAATCATAGACATCATTTATTTGTACACTGGGAGAAAACAAAAACATTCATTATTTTTCGATGTGGAGAAAACTATTAATTAATATTTTATTGAAAATATTGGAGTGTTTATGCTAATTATCTCTATATATACTTCAATACTTGGACGTATGATGCATATACTTATATCATATTAGATTTCAACGGATCTGACAAAAAGATAGTATTTTGGTAAATTTGAGAAATTAATATTTATCTAGTCATTTTGAGATTTGAATACTGCACATATTCGATTAGTCAAATTTGACACGCTCGAGTATTTCTTTAATGAGATGTTTGGTTGACTTACAAATTTGAGAAAATGAATCTTTAATATAATTTGTTTTACTGGAGAGACAAAGGGAAGTGGACATTCAAGATTGACAATGGCGGTTGAGAAATTAGGGTTTGGACAGCTCATGACTTCATGTGGATGTTGACGACATACGAGTTTCAGTAGATACATGAACAACATTTTTGGATGGTGGAAGTAAGAGTTGACATATAGGAAAAAACCATTTTGTGGAGGTCTAGTGAGTTCGTAAAGACAAACGTGACGTACATATATATAAGTTGTAAAATTGTCCACATAAGTTAATAAATGGTTATATTTGTTCAAATACATTCATGTTAATAACGTTGTTAATTTTCAATTTTGCTTCATGAATTGCTGCTAAAATATCAGTCTGATATACACCATAATCTGTACAAGACCTCCACGAAATTGTAGAAAAAATCCAGAAATAAAACATTGTCCATATATATATATATCTAAAACTTATTGATCAACTCGGATAAGACTCTCCCACCCAAACTATGATTCAAGAACTCGAAGAGGACTTGGGGGATGTGATGATCTTATGTGATATATATGAACCTTCAAAGTTTTACTTTTATATTTTATAAGGAAACATAGAAAATGTGGATGAAGTCATTCCATCATTTTATACCATAATCAATATATATTCTTCAATCTTCACTTAATTTCAAAGCTTACTGTATCTCCCTCTCTACATGTAGGTATTAGCGTACCATTCTTACAACATATTTATGAAATGATCTTCTCAAGACTCGGGTGTTGTCACAGGAACCGGCAACGGAACAGAACTGTTGTCTTCTTTTTCGTTTGGACTCTCGGCTTGTTGTTCTTCAGTTTGGGAGGTCACACCGTTCTCTGATACAGTCTTTGTGTCGGTACTGCTGATAACCTTTGGAGATTTATTGGATGGTTCTTGAGAGGATGATGCAGCCAAGAGGCGACCTAGACCTTCGTACACGCTCTTGGCATCCATAACAATAGTGGCACCACCTGGATAACATCGTCCAAAGCATGTGGCGCAATGTGGAAAAACAACCTGTAATAACAAAGAACCAAAAACAAAAAAGGGAATGTGGAGTCAGACATAGAGGTGTTCAATGTGGCTATTGAGATGAGATTTAAAATTGGACCTCGACAAAAGCTCGGCAAAGTGAGAGGAAGAGATTGGATTCATTGAGTTTAAGGATCCGAGTTGTATTGTATCTTAGTAAGGAGTCAGAGACAGCTTTAAGTGCTTTAATCAGTTCAAGAGCAACAGCATTCTTTAGACTAAGTGGGGCACAAAGACGCAATTCATTCAAAGCAGCAGATACACCTGTAGCCAAATACACCAGAGACAATCAATCACAATCAGAATGATAAAAGAATTCAATAGTTAGAAGACTCATCAAGGGTGTTATAGCATCTACAATATAAGAAACTGATACTGTTTAATTGTCTTACCGTTTATGAAAACGGCAAGAGGCGGGTGCTCCATCAAGTATGATGGTGATGTGACATCATCTTTGCTATCTTCACTAATACCACTTGAAGGGAAGCCAACTGATGGTAATGGAACCCATCGATGTGAATCCAAAACTAGCTGCACGTAAAAACATTATGAAAAGTTCAGCAGACAAATTTATGAAGACAACATGTGGTTGATTCGAAACAGAAACCAAATTAAACAAAAAAAAGTTGTAAATTTGTGCCCACCTGAAAATTCTCAACTGCTGTATTCAAGTTCTTGGAGAATAAGTTTAGAACCGCCCTGAAACGTATATGAGTTACATACTAAACTTGTAATAAAATAAGCGAAGATTAATGACACAACAAAATATGTAACAAGAAGAAGTGTTTACTCTTCAAATAGTGGAGGAAGCAAGCCCCGGAAGTCTAGCCCAACCCAACCAAGACCCATCGCACAGTACTGTGTGGTCATGAGAAGAAAGTAAAAAGTCAATCAAAGGTGCACAGCGAATTCAAAAGGGAATTACATGAGATGCAGAAGAACTTAACCATGCACTGATCCAGAATATTTGATAGAGATCCTCCTTCAGTAATCTTAGGAAGCATAATTTTGAGAGTCTTCAGGTGTGATGTTATCTGATGCATGGCCCAGCTAAATAGAAGTCCACCATCATAATTTTCTTCACTCCCCGATGTATCATCAGCGAAAATAGCTCGATATTGATTTACCACATCAAATAGATTGATTCTGTGACAGTTTATCATGCCTTTTAAATATTCATAGGCATTTTTCTGGTCTAGGTCCTCAAGAATTCCAGTGAGCCATGCCTCTCTGCATCTTAAGAACTTCACAGAAAAGAAAATACATTCAGAAGTGAAGGCATGGCTTTACAAAATTAACAACTTTATTATCAAAGGAATACAATTCAATGAAAGGAGCAGTTCAAATGGTTATCTGTCAAAATAGTTCACCTGCAATCGCATTTCATACTCGCCAAAGACTCCTATTCGGCGTAAGTATCCAATAATCCGAAGACATTCTGGCAGCTGAAATAGAGAACACCAAAAATAGTGAGCCTCCTAGATTGCTAGGCCTAACCATAGTTCACTGAATAAAAATCTGTTCACTTGAGACCTGAATATTTGAGCGTAGTTTCTGGAGAAGCTGTAAGAGAAGCGACTGAGTTGTTTGTCTGACCTCCACTGCAAGTGCTTGGATAACAGGCAATCTGGACATTGATAGAAGATTAATTATTAATAGCTAAAGCTTGAATTTTCAGGCCTTAAGTAGCAACCAAAGGAAATATTATCATGAGAAACATAACAAAAAAAAACTCACTTAGGATGCATAGTAGCAAGTTTGGATACAAATGCTTCCAGATCAAGAGCCTCATCAAAATTTCCGTTCCTCACACATCTGTTGAAGATAATAATCATTTTGAAGAACTTGTACACATTTAGAAGTTGCTTAACGCCAGAGGTCTAGTAGCTTACGTGTCCATAAGCTGAGGAATCTCAAGCAAGTCAAGCAGAGTACTATGATTTGCCAGCAAAGCTTGGTTCATCTTCCTCTTCTCCAGAATATTCTCAGCAGAATCGATAAATTCTGTGCACCCAGACGTTAGTTTTGGGACTTCACTAATCTGCAAAATGTGAAAAGTATAGAATTCCAACATCAAAATTTGAAAGTAAAAAAAATCTCCAAGGATCATACAGTATTCATAAAAACATGAAAGCTCAAACTATATGCCTAATCCAATGATTCATTCACCTATTCTCAATCCATTATCAACAAATTTTCCAATAACTAGCTTCAGATCCTAGCAATGAAGCAGCAGAGCTCAGTTTATAAAATGAAACGTTAAGGATTAATTTACCAAAGACTCAAGATGCTTATCAATGGAGGATACTTCCTGACGAATCGAAAGCAAAGCATCCGCAGCGGTGATAAATGCGCGGTAATTTCCAACAGCCACCTCTTGCATTTGCCTCTGAATACGCTCAGCATCCACTCGAAGTAGCTCCGGCTCCTTCAAATTCAGTAGCCAATGATATTCAGAAATTACATGGTCGCAGAAGATGTCAAGAGAAAGAGATAGAAACCTTGTGGAGACGATCAAGAGTGAAAGAGAGAAGCTCGGAGACGTATAGTTGCTGAGTGGCGGAAGCCAGAGAGAGAAGACTCGCCGTCGCTTCCGGCGGAGACATGTCCACAACCTCCATTGCCATTAAAAGATCTTCCACTTGTAGACGATGCTATCAAAATCTTCTAAAAGAGACTGTACAGATCCCACAAAACTACAGAGGAAATTTCAGAAAAGTTTCAACGAATTAACATCAAATGTTTCTGTGATTTTAGATCTGAATGATTACAAAACCGGGTATTTTAACCCGAATTTGGTTCGGTTTTCTTAAAATTATAACTGAATTTTAATTGAAATGATTCTGTTGGTTTAATTCCTTCTTCATAGATTTGTGTTTTTGTTTTATAATCTCTTATTAATTGGGAACCAAACGTAAGCCCAAATAAATCTGCTAAAATCTAAATCAATATATCACATTCTCTAAAAAAAATTGAAAAATGAAACTTACGATAAACATATAATAACATTGTCTGAATAAATTCAATAGCTTCATCTTAGCTTATGCTCCGAGGAACATTAACATATATATAACCACTGTATTCACAATGGTCTGAACATTTTCGTTAAGTCTTCAGGACACTTCACTTACCACTTTCTTACTTGAGCACCAAGCAATCTCTCTATTCAGTTCCTCGTCAAAATTTCAAGACTTTATTTACCAGATTCATTATCCATCCCCAAGTTTCTTAATCGAATAAGCTCTGGAACTATAACCTTACCAAGATCTGGTCGATCTTTCTTCCTTAACTCTGCACATTTCAGACATAACTTAGCAAACCTTACACATTCTTCGACAGGCCAATCTGTCACAACAGGGTCAAGCAGATCCTTCAAAGTTCCTTTATCAATTGCTCTCGATACATAATGAGCCAAACCCATTGGACTCTTTGCTGTAATAATCTGAAGCAACATTATCCCTAATGAGTATATATCAGATTTCGTAGTTAACATGCCTGTTTGCTGATACTCAGGGTCTATATAACAAAACGTTCCTGCTGCAGAAGTCATGTGGTATTGTGTAACGTCGTTAGCTACTGATGCTGGTACTAACCTTGCTAATCCAACGTCACTGATCTTGCTTACGTAGTTTTTATCTAAAAGTATATTAGCTGGTTTAAGATCACGATGAACTAAAGGCTCTGGTTTAGCTTGGTGTAGAAAGGAGAGTGAAGTAGCGATCTCTGCTGCTATTTGAAACCTTTTCTGCCATGAAAGAGGAGGAGAGTTATCTTTACGTAAGAGTCTATCCTCTAAGCTCCCATTGTCCATGTACTCATATACTAAGCATCCATATTCAGGACATGCACCAAGAAGAAGAACCATGTGAGGATGTCTCATACAACTTAGAACTTCTACTTCTTGTTGAAACTGTTTCTTTCCTTGAGCAGCATCAGGTCTTAAGACTTTAATAGCAACAGGAGTATGATCAAGTGTTCCTTTATAGACTGGTCCATAACCACCTTCTCCTATTTTATTATTGTCTGCGAACTTATCAGTAGCTTCTTCAATCTCTTCAATGGAGTATTTTCTGTATCTGACATCGTTTTGTATTAAAGCAGTAAGAGAACGTTCTTTCTCTTGTGATTCTCTTCTTGCTAATTTCATCTCTGCTTGTTTCCTTCTTTGTCCTTCAAACTCAGCCATTCTTTGTGCTTTCTCAGCTGCTTCCATTGCAGCTCTACACTTAGCTTTCTCCATTTCAGCTACAGCTAAAGCTGCCTCTTCAGCAACCCTAGCTTCCTCAAATCTTCTAGCTTCTTCTAGTTTCCATTGCTTAAGTTCATTTGCCTAACAAAAACATATTAGATAGAGCAACATCATCAAATAGCTTGTGTTACACGTTATTACCTTTTTTTTTGCATTAAGTGCTTCTTTACAAGCTGAGCTATACATGTCCATGGTTTGTCTAAGTTCAAGCTTTAACCTTTTCATCTCAGCTTCCATATCTTTCTACAAACAAAAAAACCATTAAGTACTTACAAACTAATCTTATTACATAAACTCAATACTATCATATAACCATATTGCTTTACTCATTAACATACACTTGATGAAGGAACTAACTCATCAGAAGAACCACATGCACCAATCATATCAAAATTTTGAGCAGTTAAATCAAAAGAACCCATCATCATAGACCCAACATCTGACTCATCAGACAATGAATCTCTTCCAGTTGAGTTTCTTTGACTTCTTGTCTGCTTTACATCATAATTAAAGTCCAAAGATCCATTAATACTACTACTTTTTTGCCTTTCTCTCAAAGCTATGAAACCATTATCATGTAAATGTCTCTCTGAAGTAGTTATGTTTCTCACATTACGCTGAACCCTACAATAAACAAAAAAAAAATCTTAACAATTAACAAAAAAAAAAGGAAAAGATTCATATGAATAAAACCTAGGTGTACGAGGTGGAGGAACAATTGCATTAGTGATAGGTCTTTGAGCTGGTTTAGCAGCTTGAACTTTGCCTTTAGAAATAACATAGACGGAACAAAACTCAGGTGATGATTTAAGAACAGAAGCTGCAACATCATGTGATTTAGTGAACTTGAGAGATCTTGTTAATGGGTTCTTTGAAGGTGATCCAATTACTAAGTTGTTCACAAGGTTATTGTTTACGTAATCTGTAATTGATTTTGCAATATCGTTGGTATCTTCAAGTATAACCTCCATCATTGAAATCTATAAAAAAATAAAAATATTTTAATCATAAGAACAAAATAGAGAAATTTATTTATATTTATATACCCCTTTTCGTGTGCAATATCCTCTGTATGGAGCAAAAAGCTGGTTTAAATCATCATGATCATGGTTTACTCCATCTGGAAACAACAACAACGTTTTTATATTTGAGTTATTATTTATGAGATTTATAATATAAAGTTAAGAAGGAGAAGGGAAGAGAGAGGTACGATGAGAATGTTTAAGACGAACGTGGACTAGAATCATGGTGGAATTATTAATCAAATTGAAGAGATGATCAATGGTCCAACGAAAAGCGTAGTGACTGTTCTTGTCTTTATCAATGGCTACAACCGTTGAGTTTACTGGGGTTTGTCCATCCTCCGATGGGTTATGATGATGCATTATCGATCAACAGAGAAAAATAATCTCTTAAGAAATTTAATAATAATGATAATACAGAAGTCACCAGACCTCTTGCTCCTGTCTGAGAACAAGAAGAAAAAAAGGAGAGAAAGAAGAATATTATGGTAAGAACCAAGAAGCTTTCTTCTTCTGGTCTTAATTTCTCTCCTTTCTTCTTCCTGTTTCAATTGGGTCATGTTGAAAAACTGATTAACTAACTTTTTTTGTTCCTTAGAACAAAATCAGAGAAATTTACGGAAGTCAAGATTTTATATTAACCGTTATTTTTGTTTGTTTGTTTAAATAGCTATTTTTAAGGGTCTTCTTCTCTTTTTGTGGGGTTCTAGAACATTATTTATGCTAATTGGGCTTTGACCAACATATATGTTAGTTGTAGCAATGTTCACTTTATCCAAGGTTTTCAAACCAGGATATCTATATTTGATTTCCTTAGTTTTTTTGCTATGCATATAAATAAAATTAAAACATTTATTAAAACTTAAAAGTATAAGAAAATAACTCCAATATATTTATAAAACCTTTAAAATCTTATCTCGCGTGTCAGTGTGCATCTGATCGGTGGGTCCAAAAAGAGTGGCTGTCATTGGTGAGGCGCTCGGTGAGTAAGAGCCACTAGATAACCCAGTGACGTTCCCTAAAGTCTCGGACGAAGTTAAACACGTGTCGTTTTTCACTCCAGTACTATCAATACATGTCGTTTTCTCAATCACCATAAAACTTAAAACTTAAAACCTTCTAGCTCATCGTCACATACGACACGAATTTACAACTGAGCAACTGCCAACGAAATCTCATAGAGATATACAAGTATATAACATACATTCATGTTTAATAATCATCAAAAGATATTCGAATTCATATATAGTATATCTTCTATTGCCTCATATAACATCTGTGATCTAAAGATACAATACTACAATATGCATAAACCAAAGAATCATAGTGAATTTAGTTTTATCATATAGTATATAGAAGTATCATATCATAAGTAAATAACATTCCCATAGTATCCTTTTATATAAAAGAAGTACCCGCGAGACCATGATGTAATAGATTATGCGAGATAGTATCTCTAGCCTTCATTGCACTAACCGATCTCAATGCGTTTTCAGGTAAAACCTCATCATCAATCACTTCAACCATCAGCTCTGTATCCATCTTCTCACCTCTAATTTCACATATGTTATGAAGAACACAACACGCACCCAAAACCGTAGGCAAATCCTGAAGCTTCACTTCTGTCCGCTTCTGTAGACATGCCCATCTTCCTTTTAACCTCCCAAACGCTTCTTTAGCCACTCTCTGCACTTCACTCATCTTCTCATTAAAAGCGTGTTGCGTCCAAGTCAAGTTCTGTTGTGTATATGGAACTAAAACCCAGTCTAATAGAGGATGACCAGGTCCACCAGCGACCCACATACCTTTTAATAAACCTCCATTGTTAGCTCTTTGGTATAACAATGACTTCTCTAACACTTGATCATCAGGCATTGATCCAGGCCAACCAATGCACAAGTCAGTGAAAACACCTTTAGGATTCACAACAGCTTGGATTGTAATTGAATATGAAGTCTTCTGATTCCTCTCAGTATGTCTCTTGTTGAAATATGCAGCTACACTAATCTTGGGAGCTATAATAGGAATGTGACTAGTATACATAGAACCAACAATGTTTGGAATACACGAAATCGATTCGAATTTTTCTCTAATGTTTCTTAAAGATTCATCATCTGGCCATTGAAGATACTTTGGCATTAGAACATCTTTAATGGCTTTACATACCTCAAGAACAAGCTTGTGACAAGTTGAGATTCCTAAACCGAATTTTTTGGAGACGAGACGAAGTGGCTCACCGGTAGCTAATCTCCATATACAAACCGCGACTCGTTGCCGCACAGGAATCGCGTTTCTTAAAGCGGTGTCTTCTTTAGCAACCGCTGAATTTAGCTCATCGCAGATTAATTCAAACGTTGATTTTGACATTCGAAACGCATTTTTGAAATCCTCTTCTGGATAATCTAATCGGCTACACTCTTCCCACCATGCTCTACTCCGATCTTTCACCCATAACCGTCTTTGCTGACCCGAACCACGACCCGATCCGGATCCGGTTATTTCTCCGCTCTCTGCTTCTAACTCCGAACACTCAGACACAGCAGCTGCCACGGAAACAACGGCACGTGAGACACGTGACTTCTTCAAATTGATAACTCCAGTTTCCTCAGCATCGGTATAGTAATCATTGAGATCGGAGTAGTGATCGGACATAGTTCTCACTCTTTTCCGGTAATTAGATTGGAAATCAGACATTTCACGGCGTGAAGCAGCGTTTTGAGCTTCTTGATTCTGTTTCTCGTGCTCCTCCATTAAAAGCAAGGAAGTGAAAAATCCTTTGAGATCTTTAGTATCGTTGTTCGTCTTAGACTCAACCTCGGCTTCAAAGACATTACAGACTTCTTCTTCTTCTTCCTCCTCCTCTCCCTCTTCTTCCCGGAAAACAGCAGCTTTCATCGAAGTCGTGGTTGATTCAAGTTTTGTGGAGTTGCT
Source organism: Leavenworthia alabamica (assembly GCA_000411055.1). Lineage (NCBI taxonomy): Eukaryota > Viridiplantae > Streptophyta > Magnoliopsida > Brassicales > Brassicaceae > Leavenworthia > Leavenworthia alabamica. The sequence goes on from KE158261.1 coordinate 27,647, forward strand.
TCTAAAGGTTTAGGTCTTGAAATTTTTGTTGGGGTTCATAAATAAGAAAATTTGGGATGAAACGAACTTTGTGGAACGAGTGTGAACACGCAAGTTGACTTTACTAGAGCACATCTTTTTCTTTTCCCAATATTTATTTTTTTCCTCATTATTTATTCTTTTTTTCTTTTAACATTTAATTTTATACAGACAGTACGGATAAGGTGGAACCAGTTTTTTTCATGGTAAAGAGATTCAAGTTTGGAAGCAAACTATGTGAAGGATTTTTCTTTATAAAACTATATATTTTCAAATCATTTCTTTAATCATGTTCATACTACTCTGCCTACATAAATTGATTCCCACAGACTTGAGTCATATGATCATTATCAAACCAAGAAATTTGTTTGTAAAATTTTGTTTTTTATTATACAAAACAAATCAAACAATTTTCATTTTATATTTGCATATTATAATGAAAGCATCTAATTTAGATAACAATTAAAGTTGATAACCCAATTTTGTCATCCAAAGTGGTTAAAAGTAATTTTGGGCATTCGGAGTAATCACACTAAATGATTGGGTTATTTGGTAATCAGGTTTTTCGGAAATTTTAAAATTCACCGAATAAGCCGAAAAAAAATCTCGGATTAATCGGTTCGGATCAAGCTTTAATCGGATCGGATTGGATCAATGCAAAATAATTTCGGATTAATCGGATCAAAAATTTTATTTAATCGATTTATTCTATTAAAATTATATAATTTTATTTCAAAAATTAAATTTTAATCCGAATAAACAGAATAAATTAATTATTTTAAACCGATCCGAAATCTGAATTAGAAATAAAACTGTGCCGATTAACTTATTCACCAATATCCGATTAACTCGGATCCGATATATTTCAGATTTTACCGATCCGATCCGAATAATCCAATCCGATTGTCCAGGGCCAATCAAAAGTAAATTTTTGATAAAGAAAGATCGCAGTGCAGAATTTAGATTAATATGAGAAAAATGATACGTAAAAGCTAAAAATGCTAATTCCCATATTTTTTTATTTTTGTAAATAAAAAAACCAGATACATTATTTTGATTTATTTGTAAATAAAACTATCGAAAAAGATACTTACTTTAAATGAAAAAATAGTATTGTTTACTGTTTTCTTATTTTCAAAATTTGTGGTCCTTTTACTCTACCACATTCTCATTTTAAAATTTGTCAACACATTGTTGTAAACGTTTTTATGCACTAATGGAGTGGGTGTTCACATGCAAACCCAATAATGTTATATTATAATATAAGATCTCAAATGATTGTACCGAGAAAATGAAATAAAGAAGTGTGAACACGTTTATGAAGTATCGGACATCGTTAGTCTAAATATTCACTAATGTATTTGGCGGTGTGGCATGTTAGGTGGCCGATGGAGACTTTTGGTCCCACAATTTTGTCTCTTTTTTATTTTTGTGATTACTCTACTTGCCAAATGAAGTAGGGGATCTCCTTGTATTATAAACTAGTATAAAATTAACTTATATAGTGGCCTCTTCCATCTCGCCCAGATTGTTTAATCAGGAAATAAACATAAACTAATCTTTGAAGTTAACATTTGCTGGGTGAACTTTTCGCCGAACTAGAGAAGAGTGAAGACACATACATAGTCACGACTCACATTAGTTCATCGTTGTTCTTATAAGGTTATAATAGTTGGGTAAAAGCCTATACCGTTAAGGATATATACACTACTCTTTTAGCGTATATCAAACCATCCAAGTTTGATACACGATTAAGTAAATCATGTGACAATAGACCATAAAAATGCATCTTAAAAAATTATTTTTATAATCAATAAAATTATAATTAAATCAAAATATTTTTATTCTTACTAATATAAAATTATTATTATACATATAAAATTAGAGTAATTCTTTTTAATACCATTATTTATATTTTATAGGACAAAATTACATTATTTTATTTAATTAGACATAAATACTATTTTTTATTAAAATCATATTTTTAATTTAATGTTAAAGTTAATTATTTAGTGGTTGAATTTACTTTTTTATTATTTGGGTTGAGTATTTAGTGGTTGGGTTTAGTATTTATTGTTTGGATTTTGTGTAATTTCTCAAAAATATAATCTAATTTTGAATTCAACTGAATTATTAAATGATAATTTTGTCTTAAATTAATTTTAGTGATATTTATAAAAATTAAAATTAATTTGGTGGTATTTTTAAAAATTGTCTTAAAAATTATTAGCTACGTATTTAAATAATAATTAACAAATTTATATAAAAATTTGTAAAACTTTGAAACAAAAACAAAATCTGCAGAGAGAATATATAATAAATATTTAAAACTAACGAGTGGGCTTGGCCCCTTGCAAAACAATTCGACCATTGTAGGATTAAAATGGTTTCAGTTATTAGGAATTGTGACCCAGATTGCCTAGCGCAACACTCAGAAATGAAAAACAAAATAATTTGTTTTGACCTGGTTTCTGATCCACTGAAATTTATGAACTTTTTTACTTTCAATTTCACGGATCTCAAACAAAGTAATGCTTATTCGTGTTATAGAACTAGCCATCTATTTTTTTATTTTTGTTTGGCCTTGTTTGTTCATTTACTATTTTCATCTAGACGATTCATTTAAATAATTTATTTCAATAGTTCATTCGAATGTTGTTTGTTATTGTTGACTTTTTTTTTTGTTTTTTCAGCTAGATGAACCATTTGGAAGAAAATATGAATTAATGTTTATTTTATGATAAAAACTTATCATTAAAATGACTCATTTGGATAAATTTTTTCAAACAAAAAATTTCATAATGGTATTTATTTGAAAACGAAAAAATCTTTAATTTTAGAAAAAAAAAACTGTATAAATATATTTTCAATCAAAAATTGTTAAATCTCAAAAATATATTTCCACCAAAACTGTAAAAACTTATTTTGACGGAAAAATTGCAAAATTACAGTTTCACGTCAAAATTCTAAGTTTCAACATTATATTTTTAGGCAAAACCGTAGAATCTCAATTTTGGCTAAAAAACAAAAAATTATATTTTTCACCAAACCCGTAAAATTTAGTTTCTAGTAGAAAAAGCGTTAAATTATAATTATACTCAAAAAACTACTGAAACTCATTTTCGGCTAATAATATAAAATTTCAGCTTCGGCGGAAAATACAAAATCACCTTTTTTTTT
>KE158263.1:0-13415 GCA_000411055.1 Leavenworthia alabamica
CGGCGGTGGCGGTGCCGCATAGGGATCGAAATGAGGTTGTGCTTGGTAAAGTCCAGGAGGTGGTGGAGCATCGGCGAAATTGTTGTGTGTCGGTGGTGGACCAAAGGATGGACGATCTTCTTCGCCGTCGTCGCGTTGGTGGTGACGGTGTTGGTGGTGTGGGAAATCCATTAAGCTTTTGATAAAAATTTGTGAGATGATCGGAGAATGAGTTTGATAAGGTTGTTTTGAAAGAAGACTTAATGCTTACACCATAACTTGTTGGTTTTAGCAAGACAGATGTCGTCAAACAATGGTTGTGGTCATAACAGTGACGTCATGTTTGACTATGATGGTAAAACGGATCTCCAAAATGGCTTTTACTTAAGTAAAAACGGGTTTTAACACAAATGCTTTTATTGGGCTTTGGATTCTTCATCTGCTTGAACGGGGTTTTGAGATGTTGAGCTATAGCCCAAGAACAGAAACTAGGCCCAGCCCGGCCCGTACAATTTGTTTTAAATCCATTTACAATTAGTACACAAATCCTACGTGGCATTATCCTGACGGTAGATTATACATTAACTGTAGATTAACTCCTCAAACCTCAATTAATGCTTTTTCGTTGTCTTCTTCGACTCTTCTTCTTCGTTTCCTCTTTGCTCTATTAAGAGCTCCAAAAGAAACAAGACAAAATAAAAGGAAACAGAACACACACAAAACTCTTATGCAGTGTGGCTTGGAAAGAGACAAAACCTTGTAATATGTATCACATTTCCAGATTTGATTCCATTACATGAAATTTTAGTGTTTAAAGCAAAGGATTTGCTTGCTTTTCCCCAGGACCAACCCTGTCCTGACATGAACTATCTTACCTTGTACTAGTATCTTACTTTTCCCAGTCTGAAAGAAACCTTGTTGTGGTCTTATAGTAGTAGAGTTAATATGATGAAACCATGAATCCTCTAAGTTTGTTCTTCTCTAACGCTAGCCCTATATAGTTTCTTTATCTGTGGATAAGATCGAACTACATAACCCATCTTAAAGACGTGCCTAACAAAACATTACGAGGAACTTAAGAATACTTAATTCATCTCAATCACCATCATCATCATCTTAATCAATACCAACACTTGCATGACAGTAAGAAACAAGAGAGAAACAACAAACAAACACTTAAAGCTTAATCAAAAGGAAGTGAAATCGATAGATATGTCTCTCATAGCAGCAACAAAGCATCAAGATCTCTAGATGTTAACCTTATCAAAAGCTTCAAGAGCATCACCAGTAAGCCTACAAACTCTCCATTCCTGCAAAATCTGAGCACCCATTTGTTCATAAAACTTAATAGCATTCAAATTCCAATCAAGAACAACCCATTCAACTCTTCCATAATCCATCTTCACTGCTTGTTTAGCCACAGCAGTTAATAACATTGTTCCAAAGCCTTTTCTTCTATAAGGCTCTCTCACAAATATATCTTCAATATAAAAACCAGGCTTTGACAAAAAACTTGAATAATTCGGAAAAAATAAAACAAACCCAGCCACAACGACGTCGTTTAACATATCCGGTGAGAAATTAAAGCTCTCTGGATCCTCAATTGGGAGATCAAGGTTATGAGTTTTCAATAACGGTGTGAAATCAGGAGATGATGTACCGGGAAATGGAGAACGAGAGACTTCTAAGAGGAAAACAGTGAAGGATTGAAAAGGTTTAGAGTTGAAGAGTGTTGAAGCGAGACCTGATTCAGTAGCGGAGAAGAGATGAGTGAGTCGTTCGAAAACAGCCATTTGATGGATTAGTTTGTGGATGAAAGGTACATCGGACGGTGTTGCGAGACGGATCCGGGAGAAGATAGGGTGGCCGATTGGTGAAGTTTGTGGTACCATGTTTGGTTCTGGTGCTGGTGTTGGAGGTGGTGGTGGTGCTGCAGCTGCCATTATTTTGGTTACTGGTTGAGGATTGTGCTTGTGATTGTGAAAATTAGGGTTTACTGGAGAATGAGAGTGACAATAACAGTGACGATTGACCTTATAGAGAAGTCGGGTGCTGCTTTAAATATAATTTTATACAATGACGTGTCCTAAATATCTTACAAAATTTTGACACGTAAAATAAAATTAAACATAATTTAATGGAAGTATTATTTTAACAAACAAATAATAAAATTTCAACGTTACTGTGTTAAATCATAATAAATATCATATATATATATATATATATAACTTCGTTTAATTATTTAGCGTAACTTTTCTGTTCTGCATTAATTTAAGATTACAAAACACTAAATATCAAAAATAATTTTTTTTCCGTTTCATAATAATTAATTTTTTAATGTTTTATAATATTTAATTTTTAATAACTAAAAATTTTAATTATTTAAAAATTTGAGTAAATATGTAACTAAAATAAAAAAAAATTAAATTTTTTTTGTTTTGTACGTAAAAATACAAAATCAAATATTATAAAACGAAAGGAAGACAGAAAAAAAAAATACTTGGCAATGTTTCTAATTGTTTTGTTAAATTGTATTTTTATATCAATACGGTGAAAATATACTTAATAAGTATACAAGTCATAATTATGATAATATTAAATATAGTATATATATCATAATGTATAGCATTGACAAATAAATGATATAAAAATAACATATATATCAAATAAAACATACATGATACATTCACTCTAGGCTTGTATCTTACACAATATGTTACATAAACAAGTAAAACACATTCAAACCTCTAACCAAAACTAAAAACTCACACTCAAACCTCTTCTCAAAGAGTTCAAATCCATAACAAAATAAGACAATAAAATAGTGAAATGACTCAAGCATGTAACTCATGAAGCTGGCTTCTGACTGAACCATAAGCCTTCATAGCACCAGCTCTCAACACAAACTGATGATAAAAAGCTGCAATTGCTGCACCAAGAAATGGACCAACCCAAAAGATCCACTATAGTTTAAAGAAACAAACTCATTAGCTAGTATAAGTATAGTTCATTAAACCACAAGAACAAGTATTAGATAATGACAATACAAACCTGATCATCCCAAGTCTTTTGATTATTATATATAACAGCAGCTCCAAAACTTCTAGCTGGGTTAATCCCAGTGCCAGTGATTGGAATTGTAGCTAAATGAACCATGAACACTGAGAACCCAATTGGTAATGGAGCTAACACCTTCATGTTCAAATAATGCATGGACCATTAACGTACAAAGACATGTGATGAAGAGACGTGGATGATAAAGATATGTCGTTTATATCATGAAAATACATTTGGTACTAAAGAAAAATACAAGAAATGAGTTAGAAAATAATTGAAGAACCTTTCGTCGTTTATATCATATAAGAACATATTATTATTATTTACGTGGTTCGTATTGTTTTTTGTTTTTAAAACCCTAACATGGTTAAACGACATCGTTTTCAGTACTAATAATTATATAGTTTATAGCTGGCACTAGATTTTAGATATTGTGTTACGTCTCTTGGTCTATAATGGTCGACAAACTTATATATCAAGATTTATATCTTGATTTTTATTTATATTTTTTATTTATGTTGACATCACTATTACTGCTATTTATTTGTTGAAAAATTAAAGGAAAATAAATAAAATTATAACGTATAGTTACTATTTTAAATTATTTAGTTAGGATCCGAATAACGTATCCGAAGCAACTATCCGAATCCGATCAAAAAATACTATCCGAATTTAAAAATTATTTTACTGATACAAAATTTCTAAACCTGAAATTCGTACCTAAATTCAAACTTATCGATTAGAATTTAAAATCTAATTATATATACAAATAATTAAATTATTCTAAAATTTTTAGTTATATTTGTGAAAATTTAGTTAATTTTTTTAAAATTTAACTATTTTTAAAAAAATAATTTTTACCAGAAACTGATTCATACCCAAACCCGATAAAATTATTTTATTAGATACTAAACTATTAAACCCGATATACCCAAATCCGAATGGATTTTACTTGAATCCGATCCATTTACCCAAATGCTTAACCTTAATTATGAGTTTGAGTTTTCATATTTTATTTTCATAATGTACTTTATTTTTGTTAAAGTGTAGGTTTAAAGTTATTAATAAAATCAAATATAGGATTCTTGAAGTTGGGATTGCTTACAGGGATATGAGAGTCACGAGCATTTCGCTTAGGATCAGTAGCAGAGAAGACAGTGTAGACAAGAACAAAAGTGCCTATGATCTCAGCACCAACTCCGACACCAACATTGTATCCATCTGCAAGCATGTTAGCTCCACCACCATAACGGTTGTAATAACTCGACTGAAAGACTTTAACTAAACCAACTCCGCAAGTGGCTCCAAGACACTGAGCCACTATGTATGAAACAGCTCTAACCAATGATACCTTACTAGCCAAGAATAGGCCAAACGTCACGGCAGGGTTTATGTGTCCACCTATATAACGTATTTGATTATTATAAATAAAGTAAAAGATTATATATAATTTTAATTCAAATAATTATAAATAAGAAACATTTATTCTTATACAAAATTTTTATTAAATGATTTCAATAATTAATTTAAATATATAAATAACATGTATAAAAAAGTATTTTATTAATTGATATTTTGAATTAAAAAAAAAAACTAAAAAAATGATATAGAAATTCTTTTAATCTATACCAAAAAGATTTAAAATCAAATATAAAGATTTCTTACATTAAATAATTTTGAAAAAAATTTGAGAAGTATCTTTTAGCTAATTAAATATTAAATAAATTAAAAAATAAATATTATATAAACTATGGAAAATTAAAGATGCATGAGATATTTTCAATCTAAATATTTACATATTAAACATCAATCATCTCACAACAAATTTAATATATTAAATATTTTAAAAAATGGTTAAGGATTGAGATAAAGACCAGAGATGCCAGCAGTGCAGTAGACTAAGATGAAGATCATGCCACCAAAGGCCCAAGAGATACCTAAGAGGCCAACACTAGCGCAAGCTCCGCCACCGGAGTTGATATCAGTTTGGCTTTTGAAACCTATGACTGTTAAAACGGTGACGTATAGAAAGAGGAGAGTAGCTATGAACTCAGCGATGACTGCTCTATAGAAGGACCATTTCTTGAGTTCTCTAACTTCAAACATCTTCACAGGTGGTGGGTCTAGGTAGTCCTTGCCGGAGAGTGAGTCGTCTTCCTCCTCTACCAACTCATCCTTCGTCATTGTTTCAATCTTGAAGAATTTAGAGAGAGAGAGAAGTGAGAAGAGGTTGATGATGAGTAAAGATGGTGAGAGGGTTTATTTATGGAAAGATTTGGCTTATGGTTTTTACTCTTTTGCCTAAGGTTTCTATTTTAATTTATTTTTATTATATATATAGTAAAATAAGATACTCTACAATCAATTTTGTTTATTAAAATATTTTGTCATTTATAATTTATTTAAGTACTCTACAGTTTATTTGTATATATATAGTGACTTTTAGTATTAATAAATTAATTTTTAAAACTAAAAAAAAAATTGTTTATTTAAATATTTTTTCATTTTTCCCTCTTAAAAATTTGTATACTAAAAATCAACATTAAAGGAGAAATTACTAGAGATAATGTTACAAATAAAGAGTTTATATACTATATACTATATATATATATATAAAATGATTAAATATATATACAAATAAAGAGTTTATATACTATATACTATATATACTATATCACCAATTAAACAATATTTATAACTTATATTCACATGAACACTAATATTCATACTTATACTAATGAATAAAGTGAGTTTGTTTGGTTAAAATATTGTCCACGTGGCGTATGTGGAAGACTCATCTAAAACTCTAATTAACATAGCTAGGTCCTCGTCCATGGACCATGACTAACTAGGTTGGACACAGAGATAAATACAATATGAACATTTGACGCCAAGCCTTTGGCGAATTGCCAAGTTTTACAATGAATGATTCTTTCTAAAACCAAAATTTGCTATGTAAGATATCGGAAAATGTAGATTCTTTCGAGAAAACTTCTTAGCTTGAGGGTGACGTGGCATTTGAAACCACATGGTTAGTAGTTAGTACAGTTGTATGTTGTCGGAAAAGACACGTTGGTTCGGTCGAGATAAGCTGGTTCGGTCGGAAATGTACGTTGTCTTTTTGGGAGTTTACCAAAATATCATTGTATTATAACTTTGAAATCTATCACTTGTCAACGTCAACTTTTTACTAAAGTTAAATTTTTTTATTTTGTTTCTTTCTCATTATTTAGATGTAAGTTTTGAAAATTAATCGATAACGATTTTAAAGTATTTTTGTTTATGATTTAAGGATGGTTTCTAACTATTTTAAACTTGTTATCAGTTTTATTGTCGACTAAAGTGTGGCTAAGTAAATATTCGTTTTCTATGTCTAATCTCAATAGAGAAGCAACTTTAACATATATAATATATGTGGTTTTAATATATATTATTGTTTTTTGATATAGTCTAAAGATTGATGTGATGATGATTGATGATGAGGTATGATTATTTAGTAATTTTTCATTTTCATAATGATTTTTTTCTTTGATTCTCAAACCGAAATATAAATGGAAAACGGTTAAAATAAGCATGTAGTTTCAAATTTCATAACTTTAAATGTTGTACTTTTCGATTTCGATTTAAATGTTAATCTTTTTTGTTGACTTCTTTTAAAATCATCAAATTTATGTTGACTGGCCAAATTAGGCCCGTCGTTAATTCAACTAACTATAGTTTATGATGCCGTTAAATTGCTCTGTCATTGGTTCTATCATCGGGTTCTTGCATCATTGTTTGTTGTGACAGAACAGTTTAACGGCGTTATAAACCATCGTTAATTGAGTTAACGAGGGGCCTAATTTGGCCAGTCAACATAAACTTGATGATTTTAAAAGAAATCAACAAAAAAGATTAGCAATTAAATCAGAACCGAAAAATACAACATTTAAAATTGTGAAATTTGAAACTACACGCTTATTTTGACCGTTTTCTCGAACATAAATGGCCAAGACATTAAAAATCTTATTAGATTTGATTTTAGATGTTTTGGTTAAGACATCGTGACCTAATGACTAATGTGACAAGTGAAATGAAAGCTTTTGTCTTGTGTATGAACAGATGATTGCGAGTGCTCTTATTGTCACTCTCCCTTTGTTAAAAAATAAATTAATAAATTTAAAAAATGATTCCATATCGATTTGATCGGTCGAACCGGCCGGTCTGTTATTAAAACCACAGCTACCAACAAAGCAAAGTCAAACAAAATACGATTACTTAAAAAAGTCATTTAATCCAACGGCTGAGAGAATATCCTAACATTTTCAGTCTAATAACTAAAATAAACAAAAAAGGGCATAAAAGTAATTTCACTATCCCTGCTTCTTCAGCTTCTTTGTTCTCTTCTTCTTATTAACAACACAAGAATCAAATGTCCCATCTAAGTTCACAGAACAATCTACCAAAGTTTCCTTAGCATCATTCAATATCTCAGCCATAGATCTCTCCTTCATCTTCCTCTTCACCTGCTCCTTAACTCCATCTCCATCATCTTCACACGAGTTGTTACTATCACATAACATTACCTCATCCTCATCCACTTCCTTGCCTTTGTCTTCCTCTCTTGAACTTGTCATAGCTACAGAACCACTATAGTTCCTATCTATGTCTCCCCATTTCAACATAGAACTCAGTTTTTTATCTTCTAACCCTTCTATAAGTAGATTCATCTCATCAATCGTGTATCTGTAAAGATAAATCTTTTCATCATATGAACACTCACAAAGCTTCGTCATGTGACTTAAACACGAGTAATGATCAGCATTGCATGAACATTTAACAGCTGAAAGATATAAATCTCCAAAACATTCAAAGCATTCTCTCTTGCTCACAGTATCATAACTCTGATCTATCCTTTGCCATGCTAATGGACAAGCAAGGTATTCACGTTTGCTTTTCTCTTGCTTGATCCTTGACTATATGAAAACAGAGAAGAGTTTTTTATACTACACAGTTTTGGTGCATAATCTGAAGCAGAGGTGGATACGAATCGAATATTCGGATTTTTGAAACTATTTGTTATTCGAATCGTTTCGGCCGAATCAATAATTTTTCGATTCGTATTCGATTCAAAACAATCGAATATTCGCTAAAACCCAAACTATTTGCGAATATTCGATTTGCTTCGTTTTAATTTAAAAATAATTATAAACTAAATATAAAATTTTTAAAAATAAATAACTATTTTTATTTTAAAATTATAAATTTTTCTTAATTTATTAAACTTTATATTTACATACTTAATTTTATAAATAATTTTTTGTAATTTTTATATATAATTAATATGAATTAATATATATACATATATAGATATATCTAATCGAATATTCGTGTCTAAGATTTTAATATTTGATATTAACTTCGTTTTTAACAAATACTAACTTTTAATATTTGATTTGCTTCGTAAATATACGAATATTCTAGTTTTTTAAATCAAACCGAAGCAAATACCGAATCAAAATGAATATAACGAACATACCTTGACAATGTTTGAGAATCGTCCGTTCTTACAACAACTATCATTCCATGTCTTGAACCATGTTGTCTTTCTCTTGTATAAAACATATTCTTTAAGACATTTCACAGCTTCACTTGCAGCAGTTATCAATAGTTTATCATATGATATTATCGATTTTTTCGCCTTTTCTTGATTCTGTAGAACAGCTACTTCTCCATGAGGTAACCAATCAAGAGGAGCAAAGTTTGCTTTCTCTAAAATGTTGAAGCCACAGTCAAAAGCAAAGTAGTATGATCCTGGAAATATAATAACATAATCTCCTGGGTTTTGGACACAACGAGTCACTTGTATTCCCTCTATGCTTAATTGATAAGGAGACACTATCATTACCTGAAAGTATTTTAATAGTTCACAGTGTGATTGATCTCTCAATGTTATGTCATGTTTGTTTATGTTCAACAAGAACTAAATCATAAGTGGTAAGTAGTTCTCGGCACAAAAACCGAACCGAACTGAATCGAATTTAAAAAATGAAAACCGAACCGAAACGATCTGCTTATTTGGTATTAAATAGTAGGTTTTATAAATTTCTGAAAAACCGAATTCCAAACCGAACCAACGACAGAATAAACCGAAATTTATTTTTTATTTTTAGTATTTCTTTTATTTTTTCTGTTATTATTTTATTTTAGTAATTTTTGATATGTTTTATTTATTTTTTAAACCGAATTAAATCGAAATAACTCAAATAAACCAAAAAATTTGAAATAAATGTTATTTTTAATTTGAATCCGAACTAAACCGATCAGAGATGTTTTAAAATCCAAAACCGAACCAACTAAAACTTTTGAAAAAACCGAACCGAAATGATGTGCTTCTTCGGTCTTAAACTGTGAGTTTATAAATTTAAAAAAAAAACGACTACCGATTACTACAAACCGAACCAAACTGATGACTCCGAAAGCCCAGTACTAGTGGTAAAGAGTAACTTGCATTGATACTAAAAGAGTTTTAAGTACTTACAGAATCAGGATTCTGTTCTCCTAACATCTCAATGGTTAAGCTCTTCATAATAGCCATGAACTTGGATCGTTGACGACCCGCTACAGAATACCAAACTCTAGGAGCTCCTTCATGTAAATACCATAGCGAGTAAAGTCTCTCCTTCTCAGATCTCTGTTCAGAAACAAACATGAGAGATTATCCAAGAAAATTCGATAACAAAACAACTTCGAAATCTTACCCAAAACTGAGAAGTAAAGCACATTCCAACACTTAACCGAGGAACACAAATAGATTCACAATCTCCTAATGATAAAAGAGAACCAGGAAGCTTAGCTGTATTGTTCAGATTCCAACCTGATGGTGTAGATAAGGCAAATCCACTACCAAACATTGAAGTGTCTATATCATTACCATAAAGAACCTAATTTTACACAACAAGTTAGTGTAATAACCAGATTCATAATTATAAAAGCATTAGACTTGATTTGAACATTACCCCAATTTCAACAAGAGGACTCTCAATAAGTTGTCTATACTCTTTTTCAATCTCTTCCACAGTTATCTTAGAACACAAAACCTCATCTTTTATGTTAAAATGATTCTTCTTGCATGAAACTGCAAAGTCTTTAAATTTTTCTAAAGTAAAACTTCGACCGGGTTGTATACTACAGAACTTAAACTCCTCAGTTGCAGAATCATCAAGTTCCTTTTTAATTTTCGATTTCTCGGTGTTAATTCCACCAAAGAGTTGAACTTGAGTGGTAAAGCTAGAAGCTTCCCATATTTTTTTCTCCTTGAGAAGACATGTAGGTTGCCATGAAGAGGGAGGAACAACACAACAGATTCCATAAGGCTCAGCTCGAATACGCAAGCTTGCTATATATGAAAGTGTGTCACTGAACTCCTGATGATTCAGTAACTCTGAGTTAGATGATAAGCAGACAAAGATGATGTAAAACAAAACTGACCTCTTCAGTTGGGTTAAACACAGGAGCTTCCTCAAGGACTTGAGTCTCAGAGACTTTGAGAGGTCGTCTCCTCTGTACCTGTGTAAAACATATCTTCATACTTTACTAAAGAATGTGAAAGACTCAACATACAATCTAGATACCTACACTCTCATACATCTAAAAGCATAGTAAAGCTACCTGAAATCATCACATCAACCTCCAAGTGTTCACACTAAACCACTTAGAGAGCAAGTATATGGAGTCCACAACATGATAAATTTCTGGCTTAACTAACATCTTATACATCCAAGTGCCTTCTTTAAACTCAAAGAAAGAGAGGAAAGAGATAGATACCTCAGATTTTGTTGGCCTTGAGGCCTCTGAGCTGAGAGATGGGTGATTATGCACTATCCATGGCCGGTTTGTAAAAACCTTCTTGAAACTATCTGCATCATTAGTACCAAATCCAGTTGTCTGATCTTGGCTAGAAACAGACCTTGAAGTTTCTTCATCTAAGTGTACATTCCTCAACACAAACGCTGTTTGAGATACAAAACCTGGAGGAGCTGAAAGGTTGTCCATTTACTACCTTCAATGCACATTAAACAGACACCACAAAGACAAAAGATTCCAATAAACCAAGTGACTAAACATAGACTAATTATGATAAGTTGTTCATAGGTGTCAGATAAGAGAGTGTTTCAGAAGATTTCAATTATCAGAAAGGTTATATAATAATAATTAAAAGTAAAGTGCTCTTCTTTATTAGTCTAGAAACTTTACTCTAAGGAGAGGCTTTGTAAAAGTATTGAAACTTAGGAGTTAGGATTAAAAAAATCTAAGAAAATACCTAAAATTGATATTTTTCAGTCATAGAAAGATCCAGAATTTTTCAGACGAGATGACAATAGAAACATATAACATGACGATTGAGATCGGAAGACAAGAAGAGTTAGAGACTTTACCTTAGAGATTAACAATTTCGTCACTTGTTCAAAGAGGAACAAAATCTACACAGCTAAAATTTTAATATATATATATATAAATAACCGAATATTCGCTTTTAACCTAATCGAATATTCGGTTAAAATTGAAGCGAATATTCGTTAAAATGAAAGCGAATATTCGGTTCATGTCGATTCCTAAATTAAAATTCAAATGTTTTGTATAAAATTAACTAATCGTAACTACATAATCTTTTTTTTGTCGACAATATAATAGAACTAGCAAGTTGATCCGTTTGTAATTATGTTGCTCTGATAAAACACGCGCTGATTCTAAACTTGTGGACTAATTACTAATTCATCCGACTCCTGCTTCTACTTTGTTACTTCATCTAACATTGGAGAGAAATGTGGTCAGCATTGTGGGTCACCAAGCATCTCTAATAGGTCTTGATAATCTATGTAAAAGCAAACTTCAAATATTTTTATTATGATCATACTCTGTATTGCCCAGAATAATCCTTCCATTTCTATATGAAGAGAAGAGATACTCCTATATATGTTTTTTACTTCTATAGTGACGACAGTCATTCTGTTTTCTTTTACAATTCATCCCAACCCCGAAAATTGATCCACAAAACACTCCAATTGATACCTTTTCGTATTATCTGTCAATCATGATTCTGTTTTATCGTCAGTTCCATTACAATCTTCCAAAACTTGATTCTAACTATGTGCTTCCACTTCTGTCTAATGGACTACTTTCATTGGATTATATCAATTATTATTGAAGCATTTATCATTTTTACATTTTCATATATACCAAAAGATCCATGTAGAAATATGGTTATTGTCATGTTTTTAAAATGATCATAAGAAATAGAAATATTACATATTTTCTATTTGTTTAATGTTTTGTGTAATATTAAAATGTCATAGTTTTTATGATATAGTTTACAATTTTTATATGACCCATTAAAATAATTTCTGCATTTTGTGATGATTCCATTTACTCTCTAGTCTCTCTTTATCTCTTAGGCCCAAAATTAACCTTTTTGTTCCAGCCCAAAGTAAGAAGAATATTTACAAATATAATCAGTTTCTGGAATTATTAAAGGGATTTTAAATACGAATAATAGAATATTGACTTAAATGTAATTTTCTATAAATATACACAAAACAAACCACAGCAAAACAACAAGGTAAAGTTTAGATATTTAAATTATATAATAAAATAAATATTTATAGTGGATATATAGACACACTCAATACTGAAAAAATAGATTCAATTATTTTAATTTTTAATTGATACCCAAAATTTATAAATAGAAAAATAATATATATATATATATATATTATTTTAATTTATTAAAAAATGTTAACTAAAAACATTGATTTTAACAACTTGGTTAGTCAGTTTTAATAAAATAAAATAAAAATAATCTGGTTAGAGTTATTTTTTTAACCGAGTCTTAATAATTTATAAACGTGACAACGACTCGTGTATTACTTACCATATAAAATAAAGTTTTGGAGTCGTTCGAAATAGTAACGCACATTTTTAACGATGGGATCGCCAGTTCAGAAATCAGCGTTACTGTTATGTGGAGATTACATGGAAAGCTACGAGACGATAGTTCCTTTCTATGGGCTCGACTGGTTTAAACGCAGCGGGTGCGGTTGAGATTGCGGAAGTTTGCGGAAGCGGATAGTTGCGATTTTAAGCGTTATAAAGCGATTTAGACGACTGGTATAACGGTTAAAAACTGGAGCGTTTGCGGAAAATTTGTGACTGGTTGATTAGCGGATAAAATAACGGCTAAATTTAAAATCGCTAAACTAAATATAATATATAATAATAATAAATTATAAACCAACAAAATACATTATTATTATAAAATATAAATTATTCATAAAATATTATAAAAAATATAAAATATTAAATAATTATTCAAAATTTCAAATATATAATTTTATAGTAAA
>KE158263.1:13646-25466 GCA_000411055.1 Leavenworthia alabamica
CCTTGAATCGTTTGGCGTTAGCGTTAGCGTTCAGTGCGTTTCACCTAACCGCACTACTGGTGATCGCTGCGTTATGTCTGTTCACGATTTCTTGGGCCTTGAGGTTCCGTTTTCGTAACTGGACTGAATCTTTTGGTTATAATGTTGACTTTTTTTCTCAGTTTTGACTTTTTTTTTGTGTTTTAAAAAAGCTATACACAGAGCTAGTCGTTGACCAGTTGACTTTAAACACCAACTTCGATGACGTCATTCCAGAGAATTATGACGTCATCATTATCCCTGGTGGACGTTTCACTGAGATTCTCAGTGCCGACGAGAAATGCGTCGATCTCGTGGCTAAATTCGCCGAATCGAAGAAGCTGATCTTTACCAGCTGCCATAGCCAGATTATGCTGATGGCTGCCGGAATCCTCACCGACGGTATGAAATGCACGGCTTTCGAAAGCATGAAGCCACTGATTGAGCTCTCCGGCGGCGCGTGGTGGCAACAACCTGGGATTAAAAGCGTTTTTGAGATAACGGATTGCGTTAAGGACGGGAATTTCATAAGTACGATTGGTTGGCCAACGTTAGGTCATGGGATTAGAGTTTTACTCGATTCACTTGGCGCTAAGATCTCGAGCTTGAAGGAGAATCAAACTTCAGTGCTCTTCCTCATTGGGGTGAGAGTTCAATTATGAATATTTGTTTCGATTAGGAGTGGGTATAAATCTGAAACCGAATCCAAAATCCAAAAAATCCGAACCAAAACTTAATCGGTTTAAGTGTCAAAACCGATAGGTTTGGATTAAATATTTTTCGATTTCGGATTGATTTCGTATTGGTTTCGGTTTATTCGAAATAAACCTAATTATGTAAGATTTTTTAGTTTTTTATTTTTCAGTTCGGTTTTCAAAGGATTGAGGTTTTTGGGTTTTCGGTTTTTGGATTTTTAAGGATTTTTCGATTTTTCGGATTTTTTTTTTGGATTTAAGGATTTTTTCTTGATTTTCGGATTTCGGATTTTTTTTTAACAAAACCAAACCGAATCCAAAAAATCCAAACCGAAACCGAACCGAATTAAATCGGATTCTGTTCGGATTTTGATATGTTTCACTTCGGTTAACCGAAAACCAAAAAATCCGAACCAAAAAGTCCGAATGCCCAGGCCTCACTTTCGATCATCATATACTCATTATGTTTTGTGTTTGGTTTTATAAGGACTTTGTAGAAGATTATGGAATCAACGTACCATTTAGAGCACTTCAAGCATTAGGTTGTAAAGTGGATACAGTAACACCAAACAAGAAGCAAGGAGAGATTTGTGCAACATTGGTTTATGACTCTGAGGAAGGACGTCAGATTCCTTCAGAGAAGCGAGGACATAGCTTCGTTGTGACTGCATCATGGGACGATATATGTGTTGATGATTATGACTGTGTTGTGGTTCCAGGAGGGAGATCACCTGAGTTACTTGTAATGAATGAAAAAGCAATTACTTTGGTCAAGAAATTTGCAGATGAAGATAAGGTTTTAGCAGCTATTGGACACGGGAAATTGCTTCTTGCAGCTACTGGTGTTCTTAAGGTAAAGACAAAGAGTCAAAGAGACATTGTTTCTATATCAAAGTCTTGTTGCATTTATGTTGGTTTTTCAGGGGAAGCGATGTGCGAGTGGGAAGGGGATGAAGGTGATGGTGAAGGTGGCTGGAGGTGAGGTTGAGGAATCAAAGGGATGTGTAACTGATGGGAAGCTTGTGACAGCTGCATCAGCTTCAGATCTGCCTGCATTTTTGTCTGATCTATCAACTGCTCTTGGTGTCTCTGTCATGTTCTAAGATTTTGTGTACTGATCTATCAACTGCTTTGAGTGTCTCTGTCATGTTTGTCTTCAAGTTGTTTCAGAAGAGCTCGATTATAATCTCTCTGCTTTCATAGATTCCTAACATTCCACAATAAACAAACTACTTTGGATTTTTTTTAATCGTCTATTACATCGTTAGTATTACAGATGTTTTATGAATGCGAGAATAGCTTTTATATTCAACATGCGCTTCTGCTGCTGCATATACGACATCCTCGTGATATATAAACTCTCTCCGCAACACTTGGATCTTCAACGGATGGTTATGCAGGTATAAAGATGGACAAGTTTTCTCCACAATACGAGATCACGACGAACAATACTATCTACACACCGAAACTTCTAAAAAATCTTTACATCCTTTGAATCTATAATAAATGCGTTCTCTAACTTTCAAACCTCAGACCTGAACTTTTAAACACTAGGTTAATGGTGCTTCCACAAACTACTTTGAATTAATAAATAAAATTAAAAAAAAAAACTCCGTAAGAGTCGAACAAATCCAACAGTATGATATGAGAGCAAATGAAGTTAAACATTACTAAGGTAAACTATTAAGTAAATGGTACAATCAAACCAGCTTGGATGGATCGATCAATCATCCTCTTTACTTGAATTCTTCTGCATCCAAAAATGATAGTAATGGGCAGAGAGCTTAAGATGATAAACACAACGAGCATGCCCACAAAGATGCTATAAGTATAAAGACAAAGGAGAAGAAGGAGGAATGTGTTTACTCAGACCGTTCCCTACTCCGACCATTCTTCTGGTTATTGTATAACGGAAGAAGCCAACGACCACCATGTTTCCTCTTCCCACAACACCGCCAATAAAGAACATAAACCGCAATTACACAGACTATAGGAATCGCCCATCTAATAACCAAAAAAAACACAAACAGTTCAAGATGAGCAGAGAGATTGAAACAACTTGTTTTGTTACCTGTCCAAGTCTAGAACTGGACTATACACAACATATTCCCATGTCCCAACGATGAAATGCCAGATTGGGTTGTAATAAAGAGATTCTGCTGTCCAAAACAGCCTTGTGTATGTCTCCAAGAATATGAAAAGTATCCACGCAGCCATTTCTAATAAAATGAATTTTATTATAAACCTTCCCATAACCACCATTACAAGAGCGAACCCAACAAGCCAGTTGAATAATCGGTTGTTGTACTCTTTGATGAACAAAGACTGTGCCTTTCCCATCATCTACACACAAGTTTTAAAGGTCAAAAAAATTGGGATTCAATACTTCTACCATAACTTAAAATATGTATATATTACCTTAGTTAACCTTTGCTCATAGTTTTGTTTAGATGGACCAACACATTGCTGCTCAAAACTTTGGTTGCAGTAGCCGAAACCTGCGTTAAATTTAGCCATTGAAGGGAGTCGAAGAGTTTGTAAGTGGTCCATGTCATCTTCACACTTTGTATATAGTGTCTCACAGAGCTTTGAGGATTGGAACTCATTCGCAAGAACAAAATTCTTATATACCTGGATAATACATTTGGAAATTTCAGAATCATCCCATTGTTTCGTTCATCAACTAAGCATAGGGATTCATACCTCCTTCATTTGTTCATCTAACTGATCAGCAGATTTCTTTGCATGTTGTTTGCCAAAATGTTGTGCATCGAATGCTTTAATAGCTTCATTATGTGCTGTCTCATGGGAACTTTGGAGAGATTCTTCAGACATAGGTAGCCGTAATTTCACCATCCTCTCATTATATAGCTTCACACATCGTTCAATAATACCCTTATTGAAAACCTCAACTAGTGATCCTGTTGATGGGATCTCTCCTTTATTTAATGCATCCAATATCTATAAATTAGAGCAATCAGAATTGGAATATAACAATAGACCACATAGAAACGTAACCTACCAATGTTTAATCAAATATTACAAGAACAGGCTACCCGGATAACTTAAATAGCCAGGAAACACAGACATCCATGAGAAGAGAAACCATGTCTATTTACTTTATAAAGTATGTAAGATCACCATATAAATATAAAACTTGTTCCTTTTGATTTCACAACGACGCAGTTCCACTCATTCATATAAATGTGTTGAGGAATTCAAAGAATGAAGCCATAGAGAAAAATTGACACTCACCTGTTCCAGGAAAGAAATAAATTCCTTCCCATTTAGAGTTTTCCCCTGCACTATCTTTGGGTGGATAATACTAGAAACAAGCTTTTTCAATTGATCACGTCTTGCAACATAGGTAGAGTCTAAGTCCTCATCCTTGAGATCACATAGCTTTGTACGCATGAGATGAGGCTACAAAACAAAAAAACAAGGAAGACAATTATCACAAAGAAGACCACCTATTTACACATCAGCTCAAAGAAAAGAGTATTGAAGACTCCACTCTGACTCAATACAAATTTTCATAATATTCAATATGAAAGAAAAAAAGTGAATTTCCTCCCAAGAACTTGGTAAAAACTATACTTCAAGGATTCAAATGCACTGAAAAGTGGGGATTTTTTGCACGTTTCAGCATGACTTAAAGGAAACAACCACAATTACACAAAAAAATATTATTCGAGCGTAATTAAGCCAAGACATTAAAAGATAACCATAAGTTTCCATGCAGAAAGATAGCCATTTTATTCGAGCGTAAAGGAAACAACCACAATTACACAAAAAAATATTATTCGAGCGTAATTAAGCCAAGACATTAAAAGATAACCATAAGTTTCCATGCACAAAGATAGCCATTTTGATTAAAGTTTCAATGTTCTGCATTTTTTCTGAAAATAAAGTTGGAAAATATTCTTACCTGTGGTAAGCTAAAGGCTGTGCTGTTGTCACCCATTATAGCCAAGGAATCCCTAATCTGGTTAACCTGCAAAAGTTGATAACAAGAATTATTTCTGAGATACTAATGATGATTACCTGTACGATGCAGAACAAAGGTAAACCTACCTGGTCAATATTTTTGTTACCTAAAAACATAAGAAACAAAAACAATCAATTAACAACGGGTGGCTACTAGTAAGAAATCGTCTAGGAGACATCAGTTAAAGAATAGAAAGGAACTCTAACCATCCTCATTGGGGACATGTCTGAGAGCTTCATCCACCATTTGCTTTACCGATTTCCCTTCTGCATAAAGTTGGAATAGTGTTAATCACGACCATCTTACTTGCATTAGATACAGAGAAAACTCGAATACAGAAATGAATCACACAGGTTAAGCAGCGCAACAAAATACTACTAGTCATATTTGAAAAGAGTAACAAAAGCATTTTAAATAGGCGGAGATTACATAGAATTTAAGCATTGTTTATATTGAACGATTATGAATGTTGTTGCCAAAAGCACCACCCACTTACGCAGAAAATCACGCTGGATAAGCCACAGAAGCTTTGATGGTTCAAAAGCAACATCTTCACCCTACAGGATATGCACAACAATCAGAAACAAGTTTTGAAGGTTGCTATGAATGAGAATAACAACAGTTCTGTTAGGGTGTACCTTTACTCTGCCAATTC
The DNA here is from genome assembly GCA_000411055.1 of Leavenworthia alabamica. Classification (NCBI taxonomy): domain Eukaryota; kingdom Viridiplantae; phylum Streptophyta; class Magnoliopsida; order Brassicales; family Brassicaceae; genus Leavenworthia; species Leavenworthia alabamica. The sequence continues at coordinate 19,003 of KE158263.1, forward strand.
AGTTGCATGAGTCAATGAAATTAGAACCCAGTCAGTATCAACAGAGGCAGCCATACATATTAAACAAGATAGAAGTGCAGAGTGCAATTGAGCAAACCTTCCATAAAATTCTTCCGCCAACTCGACAGCAAAGGAGAGCCGAGAAATATCAGCTTCGCGNGCATAAAGTTGGAATAGTGTTAATCACGACCATCTTACTTGCATTAGATACAGAGAAAACTCGAATACAGAAATGAATCACACAGGTTAAGCAGCGCAACAAAATACTACTAGTCATATTTGAAAAGAGTAACAAAAGCATTTTAAATAGGCGGAGATTACATAGAATTTAAGCATTGTTTATATTGAACGATTATGAATGTTGTTGCCAAAAGCACCACCCACTTACGCAGAAAATCACGCTGGATAAGCCACAGAAGCTTTGATGGTTCAAAAGCAACATCTTCACCCTACAGGATATGCACAACAATCAGAAACAAGTTTTGAAGGTTGCTATGAATGAGAATAACAACAGTTCTGTTAGGGTGTACCTTTACTCTGCCAATTCAGTTGCATGAGTCAATGAAATTAGAACCCAGTCAGTATCAACAGAGGCAGCCATACATATTAAACAAGATAGAAGTGCAGAGTGCAATTGAGCAAACCTTCCATAAAATTCTTCCGCCAACTCGACAGCAAAGGAGAGCCGAGAAATATCAGCTTCGCGGATCTGATGCATATCAGAGAGAGAAATGTAGATGAAGTTATTTCAGAAACTAGCTACTCTGTTACACTAAAGTTACTAAATTCGCTTAAGTTACTAAGGCAAAAGAATGGTTTTTGGTCAGACCACTGCAAGTGAATGTTAGAGAAATAATATCTAAGATTGCTACCTCGGAAACAACACATGGGGTTGTTTGATACATAGATTCCACTTTTAGGATAAATCATTCTATTGTATAAGATGAACTAACTAGGTCTTTAAAACACTTTGGTCTTTTTTTATTACTGACATGATAAATTACAATGATATACAGAAACCTCTGTAAGCTTTTACTGTATTTGGTTATCATATAATGTATGCAATCAGAAAAATCAGAAAGGTGGGACAACTTACGGTTTCAGGCAGATTATAGATAAGCACAGAACTCATAACCGTTGCCAAAGCAAAAATCCTGAAAATTTACGGAGAAATTAATTAGATAATCAGAGCTTTCACAAACAAGATATTAAATCTGCAAGTATTGAACTGTCTGGGTTTACCGGTCATCATAAACATTTGACTTTCCAACACTTTCGAACCCTTCAGTGTCGAGGTAAATTACAGAAGTTTTCACTCCGTCAATCTCCAGCTCTAATGGTGTTCCCCAGACCCAAATACCTGATACAACAATTAAGTGGATACCGAACAAAAGAAATTAAACCTTTATTAGCTAGAATATAGTTGCATTTGAAGGATGATATAGTCCACATGACCACGGTGTGATACCTTTTGTTTTGGTATCACGCATGTGTCCAACACCAAAACCTAATGAATGTGAAAAAGTATCATAAGTCAATGTTCAATACCAAAAAATTCTTTACATAATACAAGTAAAATGCAGAACCAAAGTATATAAGATAAGAAGCACCTTCATAACATGAAAGGGAAAGAAGCTGATTGAGTAAAAATGATTTTCCTGAACGATATGGGCCAATCACCTAATGTTTCAACAGCACAAGAAATAACAAGCAAAAAATGAGAAAAAGCAACAATCTTCTTGATGTGAAAAACCAGTTTCAGATAGAAAAAAAAAACATACAAAGAATTGATAATCAGTCAAACATCATCACTCTGACATACCGCAACAGCAGAGATAGGAGTAGTAATTCTACTAATGGCTTCCAAACCTTCTCTGCTAAGCTGAAGCTTTGTATGACCTGGAGCAGGTTCAATAATAGGAAAACTACATAACCAACAAGAACCAGTTAGTAAATTACTAAGAAGACACAAACAAGTGTTTGCCCATCATAGAGAAAAAAAGTATTTTGCTAACACATCAATGGATATCTACGGTCAACTAGTCTACAGTGATAACATTATCTTGCAACAATGTGATTAGCTATAAAAAAATGCATTATTAAGAAGATGCATTGGTTCTCATGTATACACACAAACAAGAACCATAGGCTTCACTCTTCAGTAATCAGTATATAGAATGAGATCCATTGCTACAATGTAATTTTATTTACAATTGCTACAACTAACTAAAATTGAAACCCAGATTTTTGATACAGTAAAAGCCAGATTAATCCCTTCAGAATAATACAAATCTGATAAGCTTCTTAGCGAAAAACAAAAAAAGAAGTAAACACTTACGCCTGGTGAAAATTCTCGATAGAGAGGGATGTTGAGGAGAAGAGACAGAGATAGAAGAAGAAAACAAAGGTCCGGTGAGAAATCTCCATGGATTTTAACCAGATATACAACACACGATCCGTTTTACTATCTTATTGCTCGTTACAAGTCAATACGTGGAAATTGAGACCAACCCAGACTCGTAGAATGAAGAAGGGATCTCGGAAACTTGGGACGTGGGTGTACGTTAAGAGTCGTGGACCCGCAGTGAAGGTTGCAGGTGATCTCTTTAGCTTAGATGAGGAACACTTGATTGATGATTGCTCTACTAAGCTTCGTATCAAAACGACGAAACCCAAAATTTTTGTCGATTTGACCAAAACAATGCATAAAATTTAGAAAATAACTGATTAAGATGTGTTGACGACGTGGCTCATGAGGGTAATATTGTCATTTCATAAATATGCTTTGGTAAGCTTATTTGTTAGCGTATATAAAGTATCCAATTATAACACAAGATGTGCTGATTTGGATAATTTTTAAAACTAACCGTCGTATTATTGACAAAGACATCTTGGATTTAGTTTGTTCTTTAATAAAAAATAAAAACCTCATTGTCTTATTTGATATTATTTATTACTATTAGATTAAACAACAGTTGATTTTAAAATACATGAAAATAAATATTATTTAATTTAATTACTATTTGGATTAAAATATATTTTAACATTTTTATTTTTCTAACTTAATGTATTTTTTCCTTTAATAAATAAAAAAAACTCATTCTATTTATTTTGATATTATTTATTACAATTAGATTATATATAGTTTATTTTAAAATACATTAAAATAAATGTTTTTAATTTAGTTACCTTTAAATTTAAATATATTTTATCATATTCATTTTCTAATTTAATGTATTTTTTTCTTTAATAAATAAAAAAACTAATTGTATTATTTTAGATATTATTTATTATTTAATACAACTGAAACATAGAAAAAATCTCATTTTCTTCTGAAATAATAATATACTATGATTATAAATATCTCAAAAACATATGATAGTAATTAAAAAAAAACATTAAACCAAACCAAAGCAACCATAGAGTTTAGGATCACACTCTCCCTTACATCAATCAAAAACAAGACATAAGGAGAGACATCTTTACAAGTGTATAGATCCCACAACATACCCTTATCATCAAAAACTATAAGGGATATGAACACTCCTATACCTCACACCAAAGACTAAAAAGCTTCAGACACCAAATACTGAAGCTTCAGACACCAAAGACTATAAGTTTAGCTTTTTAGCTTTGTTTATTTATTAATCTGGTGTTTAATTCTTATACTCTGTAATAAAATGATGTTTTTATTAAGATCATATGTAAACCAAACATAGACTAATTTGACTGTGTTGCATCCACATTAACTTTGTATATTTACAACACTTACATGTAAGAAACTGGACAAGAATCTGTGTCTTCAGTTCATATACTTCCCTCTTTGTGCAGCTACAACAAGAACCATTAAAATCGGAGAAGCAAGAAGAATCACATATAGAAGTGTCTCATTTATCCCTATTGCTTCTCCTTCCTCCTCCTTCTCCACTTTGTAATTCACTTTATCTTCAACAAAAGCTTCAAAGTAGTTTTGATAACCAGTGTTTCCCTCCATGTAACTCGATCCCTTAACCTTCAGCATCTCCATTGCCTATGTAAAGATAAGAGTTGAATATCTCTATTGTGATTTGCTTAGTTGGTATGATACTTTTCGGGTGTTTGAGTTACCTGAAAACTGAAAATGAACTGCCTTGCTTTCTTACTCACTCCTGGATTCGGGTGAGATAGAAGCTTTTCATACATGCTCCTTGCCTTATCTACCCTGTCAATCACTCCAATGTAATGTTCTTAGCACACAAGAGCCAATAAGACCAATACTCAAGAAGACTAGTTTTAAAGATACTTTAAAAACTAACTTTCGAAGTGAATCTTGACAAATAGACCACTGCAAAGCTGCTAATCCATGAAGCTCATTCTGCAAAACTAAACTCGTAACTAGTTAATGTCACATTTACTACAGCAAACATAAGAACTTAAAGTAACATTTCTTGAGGTGTAGGTTGATCAATGGATGTAATGCAAAATAATCAGGTTCCTAAAATGCTTTTCTTGACTGTGGTTGGCTCTTATATAAGCTTGTTGGATTCTTGATCCACATATATACTGATGGGTAGATTATACAGAAGGCTAATGAAGTCAAAATGAGTAAATGATATGTAGAAAGAATAATCATATGAGCAGACTAATGTAGACATGAGTATATGATAAAGTAATAAACCAGCTTTGAAGAAATTACCTTAAAGACTATTTTTTCCATGACCTTTTCATAGTATGGTAAAGCTTCTTTGAGTTTCCCAGAATCCATAAGTGAGTTCCCTTTCTCTAGTGCCTGTTATAATAAAAGAAGTTGTCAAAATCACCGGACGATATAGATGATGAGTAAAACAACCCTTGAACCCCAAATAGGAGCAGAACATGTTTGTAGATAAAACAAAGCATTTTTTCCTTGCTCTATATGATCTACAAATAGGATTCTAAAGATACTAGCTTGTAGCATTCTCATTGAGAGTAAATTACTCAGTAAATGTGATTTTGCAGGTCCATCCTCAAAAAAAGAAGAGCTAAAAGTGTCTTGGAAGTACCTTCTCACACTCAAGTTTGAGTTTGGGATCAATGTTCAATCCGATTGATTCTTTGTAAGCAGTGAGCATTTGTTTTGTTCGTGCTTCTCTCGCAGTTCTTTCTTCAGCGGTTTCAATTGAATCCCCTGGTTGGAGAGTCCTTCCACCACCAAACTTAAACAAGAAAACTATTTATCTCAAACCTCATGACTCAAGACCATTAATGGCAACAGGAATGTAAAGAATTTGGCAAACTTCACACAACTAAAACTGGCCTCTTACGATCATGAGATGGGCGAATCACATACCGTCTTAGAGATGTTGCTAGGTCTTGGGAAAACACCCCATGTAGAAACTTTGGGTTTATATACATCAGAGTTTTCATCTCCTTCTGGCTCAAGCTCTTTTTTTGTCTGAGTAAATCTTGTTTTATCACCAACAATGAACTCCACCTCAGGTAAGTCTCCTTCAGGAAGATAGTCAATAGCAGGAACAAGTCCTGGTGGAAGTCCCCTTGTGCTCTTCTTATCAGCAAAGCCAAGTCCAATGAAATCAATGCTGGAGACTTTTAGTTCTTGCTTCTTGCCATCAGTATCTTCATCAACCTTGTTCGATGATCTAACAAAACTTTGCTCTGTTCTACCTAAAACCCATCAGAATCAAAGCTCTCAAGATCATGTTTGGATTGAACTTATGACATATATGAACATGTCAAATCAAATAGACATTAAGCATAATAACAACCTCAACAAGCACTTCAATGGCTAACATATTTAAAAGTCAAAGGCTTTAATCCTAAATCCAATAAAAAAACAAACCTTTTCAAGGAACGAAACCACACATGAATGAAACTAAAGCTTATTGGAAAACTTCATTGATGATCTATTCAAGCAAAGAACTTTAAGCAAAAAATATAGGTTTACTAAACTGGGTTTAGCTTCTTCGAAAGCATCAGTTCTAATCCCTTTTTGATTCTTATAATCATTGGCTTTTTGTATAGCAACCTTAACCGAGGTTGGTAATTCATCATCGGCAACATTTTTCTCTTGTTCTTTTTGCTCCGATTTTGATTTCTTATACGCTTGGGCTTTCCTCAATGCAAGCTTCACCGGATCTACGTCGAGCTCAACATCCGACGACCGGTCTGGCGAGGACGAGTTACTCCGAGTTCGGAAAAGAGGGAATTTAAAGGATTTTGGTTGTGGAGATGAAGATAAGAAGAAACTGGGAGTGTCAGCGAGTGGAGAAGAGAGCAAAGAGTGGTTTAAAGAAGCCATAGCTTCGTGGAAGAGAAGAGAGCTGCTTTGTCCAGCCACTTTTTTACCAGCGGATTCGGTTTAGATTTCGGTTCGGTTCGGTTTAGGATTGAATCAACTTTGGTTCAATTTCATTAGAGCTCAATCTCGGCCCAAGCCCAGCTGTAACTAAACTAACTTGACTCATACCGGGTCGGGTCGGGTCGGG
>KE158267.1:22947-38707 GCA_000411055.1 Leavenworthia alabamica
ATTGCCCAGTTGTTTGCGCTTCAGTGCGCTATGCGATATAGCGCGCTATTTTAAACTAAGCTACACAGCTTGAGATCTTGAGCCATCCGACATTCAAGCAGAGGTCAAACTAAAGTTTCCTAGTGTGCAAGTCAAATCCAATCCTAAGAGTGGTTATCAGCAGAGGTATATAAACAATTTAGGAATCTGAAGATATTTACTTGGCACACATCGACAATTATTGAATCATTGCGAGCCACATGATTTCGCCAATATTCATCAGCTACTTCTTTGTCCGGACGGCCATCTCCATCTTTTGCTTCCACATAAGGCTTGTTCTTTACACGGTTTAAGTCCTCGTGAAGTCCATCCAGCAAAAAAGCTAGCAGTTCCTGCAACCAAATCAAGAAACCTGAAACAAATTAATGAAACATCCCAATGTGCAGTCTTTAATGCTGAGAGACAAATAATAAAAACAACAAGAAGGCAAACTTAATACAGATTCTATAAACTTAATTGTTTTTCCTGACCTGTGAATCATGCTGATTAAAGCCATTAAACTGAGGAGCAAATCTAGAAAGTTTTGCTTTAAATGTCCTTGGGGCTACTGTTGATGCACCTGGCGCCCACAAACTTCTTAACAAGTCACCAAAAGCTAAAGCGATTTCACCCTGTCAGGAGAAAGTTTGATCGGTGAGGCTAACCAAGAAGCAAGAGAATACATTAATTAGCCATAAAATGTATCTATAAAGCAAGCCATTAATTGTCATACTTTCATTCCCAGTGGGTTGTCAAGATTTATTTCTTTACTGTAATCTGCAAGAAAGAAGTCCACTAGCTTTGGTGTGTGAGCCAAGCACTGAAGGGAACTGTTCATGAAACAAGTATTTCCTAGATTCTGCAAGCCTGTTAACCCCAAAGTTCCAGCTTCTCCAGCTTTTCCCAAAAAACTCAAAGAATTACTCCGCCCAAATCTGAACACTGTGCCACCATTAATTCCATTGGTTTGCTGGGTGGGACAGTCTTCCTTTTTTGATTCCTTCAATTTGATGGAGTCTGATAATCCATAAATCTGCAGCTCCAAGAGCATCTGACGGACCAAGAATAATGAGAGAAGGAACAATGCATCAACAATAAGAAAAGAAAAAGAAAAGGAGAAGGGAAAGAAAGTCCCGAAACAAGGTGAAAGCAATTTAATCATCCGCATTCACTCAAACAGCATCACACTTACTTCCTGATCTGTTTGTTGTAGAGAATCCTTGGAACTACTCACATCACTTTCGCAAAACAAGGTTGTTTGGCCAGAAATATCCCAAATGCGCAGCTATAGAACCAAAACCACCCGTATAATTTGTTATTGCACGAATAAATATCAGAAAAATCGTTTGTAACACATAACATGCATAAACTGCAGGCATATCGTGTGTGAGTAGGTAACATGTCACGCATCGAAAACTACCTGCTCCGAATCCAAACTGAATATCTTGCATGCTCTTCTGAAGCACTCAACTGAATTGTCCTGCATGAGAGAAAATATAAGATTTGGAACCACAACAAAAAACAGTAACTGAGGAGCTAAGCAAAAAAAGTCCTAGATAAGAAAAACAAGAAAAGAAGTTGATTCTAAATATGGTTCAAGTATGAATCTCTATTGGAAAATAAAGTTCCAAGTGTAGGAGTATATCCAGTAGATGACAACAACGTCACTGAATTAGTGCAACATACAGAAGACCTGTACAGAACATCGTGGCCTACAATAAAACAAGAAGCTTTAGGATAGACAGCAACATTCTAGCCAGAAATTTTTTTTTTATAATAGTTTCTCGTTTCAACTATTTCCTTCTCATGTTTCATGTGAACAGAAGTTTAAACACGAGGGTGAAATCTACAGACCTAAAGTTATCTAATGGAACATCCAGAATTTCAGCTATGAAACATTAGTTCTAAGGAAACCAGGTCCCCGTGACAAACAATCCAATTTAGGTGTTTTATTATCTTATAAGAGGAAAATTGACCACTGCACTTCTATAGCAGCAAGAAAATGTGGCACCATCAAGACACTAGATCAGGCAAATAGAATGGGCTGCAAGTTTGAAGACACCTTTTTGGAAATTTTAACCGCCAATGAACTGGTTTCCTGTGAAACGGAGAGCCTGAGTTGTACTGGATAAACGTCACCTCTGTCAACTCCTCCAGCCGAAAAACTTTTTACGCCTTTCTCAGAATTTTTATCATCATGATGCCTGGTAACCAAGAAGTAATACATCACAAAACAAGGAAATCACTTTTGGTTTGTAGAAGGTATAGTGTGCAGGAAACTTAAGCATATATACAAAGGTTATCAACTATATTACAATCTAATAGGTACCATGATTATAAATCCAGCATCATAAGAATAATCTGTAGTTTTCCCACACATCCTAATACAAGTTCTAATAAAGGATTTAAACAAGCGATGTGTCCACAATATAGGCAAATTCTACTTATGTAACACTGAGGTGACAAGAATAGTGACAAACTAACTCAGACCATTCACAATGAAGAATCAGATATGTAGAGAAGAAACAAGACTTACCATTTGAGTGCCTGAAGCCACATATCACTAGAGACCAAAGCAAAGTCCCTGCCTGAGACGCTTGCTTCTCCTGTTTCACCATTCTGTAACGCATCTTCTTCTCTCCGCAGATGGAACAAAATATCGGAGTTAAAAATGTTATTAATCAGCTTCAATGGGCCACCATAAGACGACGACCCAGTTGTTGCTGTATACAATATCTCTCTTTTATCAACTGATTCAGAAGGCATAGAATCTTGGGCATCTTGCCACCACCTGAAATTCAAAATTCGAATATGACTTTGCTTAAATTAATGATCTTCTAATACCACTGGAGAGTATACTTATATATATAATAAAATCTGGAACGAACAAGAATCGTATTATGTTGAGCTAATAATACTATAAACTAAGAATTATAAAATCATATAGTGAATCTAAATCTGGATTCATTTGATTATTCAGTTAGCTATGGAAACAATACATCGCAATCAAGTTCAGAATCCCTAAGATCAAATCAATTTGTTAAAACTCCAATAAGATTCAAATCCAATCTAAAGTTTACTCAGGATGTGATCCAGATTCGTCGAATATTCCAAAAGGAAAACGAAATAGAGTAGAAGGAAACGATGGAGAAAGAGATACCTCAAGGGGACGAAGTAGACTCTCTGCTCACCGTTGAATGAATCGATCCGCTGAGTTGAATCTGGAGATTCCTCAGACGATGTCTCGTTCATTGTTCTTTCGCACAGGACTGCCAAATTGAGAGACACAGATATGGGAAAAAAAAGAACTCTAAAATGTTTTTTTTTTCAGACAATCAGCAGCATCTACGGATATGAGAGATTTGGACTATAATTTTATTTTGTGTCCCTCGTGAAGATGATATAGGGAAGGAGGGAAATTATATTATATAGTTTTTATTTCATATTACATTGTAGATTATCTATATCTTTTTTTGTCAATATCATTTATACGAAATTTTAGAAAAGAAAACTATTTAGAGATTTTTGTCAAAACTAGACCTATTAAATTGAATGTATTATCCGCAAGTGCCACAGATTTTATTTTATCTGCAGCGAAATAGATTGTAGAACAAAATATTTTATCAACACATATTTATAAATGAATATAGATTAAAATATTTTTTTCTCAGAAAAAGTATGAATTTAAAATTTAAAATTTATTATACGTGAATTATGCCAATTATCAATTTGCGAATAAAAATAACTGTGGATCAAAGTATTTTATATTGGCCAGAAATTCCGACCAAATAAATTTTAAAAAACTGTCAATTTAGGTTGTTTATTCACAGGTTTATAAAAAAGTAACAAATTTTATTGAAACGAAATTAAGAGAGAAGTATGAATCAAATATTGTTTTTAATGGGAGGAATACAAGTTTAAAATTTATTGTTTATAAGTAGATCATAAATATAAGGATTGAAAAATTTACTGATTAAGTCTGTTCGAAAAATTTACTGATTAAGTGTGTTCAAGTTTTGCAGATCGACCCGTTTAACAGGTCTGGTCAAAACTCCTATGAACATTAATAGTAGAATTTTCTTTATGTTGGACACTAAACTAATGGTCAAGAGACCAAATCTTAGAAACTATAAAAGTTTTATTCTCAAAACCAAAATAAAAAAATGGTAACAAATATTTGAATTAGGACATAATTCTTCCCATAGAATTGGCAAAGTCTATAAAATAAATACAACAAAACGAAAAAAATAAAGAAGCAAATGTTTGATATCACAAGTGTCTATATTGGTTGATCACTGCTGGGCACATTGCACACGTTGAGCACCTGGATGACCATCATCATCATCATCATAAGCCTCTCTTTCAGCTTGTCTTTCCTTCCTTCTCATCTCCTCCTCAATGTTTACATCATACATTGTTGTCTCTTCGCATAAATCTATGTCCATATCACTTACTTCAACTGTCTTTGCTTTTGGCAAAACTGTTTGAATGGCCTTTGTCTGATCCGGACTCAGAGATTCAGGGAACTCAACTGTGAAGTGGATGTATAACTTGCCTTTCATGAAGGGTCTTTGGTATATTGGCATGCCCTCATCACTTATGGCCTTGTATGAATCTATCAATACCAAATAAACACAACACCGTATAAGATAGAGTAGATAACAATCAAAGGGATCATGTAAGATATATACCAGGTTTGACGACTTCTCCGGGATTAGATTTGATGAGAAGCTGTCTTGTATCCAAATGGGTTAAGATGAACTGGAAGCCACATAAGGCTTCGGTTAGAGATAAGGTGTGTTCTACATAGAGATCATCTCCTTTACGTTTGAACGTTGGGTGTTCCTTTAGCTGAATGATGATCACTATATCTCCAGTGATTGTATCGGGCTGTGTAGGAGATAATCAATAAAATGTAATGATCAATGCAGGAATAAGTAAAGTGTTACATACCGCTTCATCGGCTTGGCCATTGAATGTGATCTTCTGGCTGTCTTGCATTCCTTTGTCCACAGATACTTCAAATACCTTCTTCTCAGAGACAACCTTATCTCCTTTGCATGGTGGACACCTATCTCGTTCATTGATGATCTCTCCAGTACCTTTGCAATCATGACAAGCATGCTGCATCTGCTGAATCATTCCAGGTCCAAACTGCCTTATCGAGACCTTCGTTCCTGTACCTTGACAGATACCACATTCCGTTGAAGCACCAGACTTTGTACCCTTTCTGCCATCATAAAGTAAGTAATGTCAGTGAACACTCTTTTAACCACCTTAGATTATGTTAGAAACATAGTTATTAGTCAACTCCATCAACCAATATACACATAGTCACAAACATAAACGACAAAACGAACAACACAACTATGAAATCATAAAGTAGTAAATACTAACCCATTACACTTTGAGCACAAAACCTTCCTAGAAAGTGAAAGCTTCTTTGTTGTTCCGAGATAAATGTCCTCTAGAGAAACCTTCAATGGATGAACAACATCGTCGCCCCGCCTCTGTCTCTGTCTCTGCCTCCTTACTCGGCTAGTACCACCTACTCAGAAACAAAATTAAACCAGAGCAATTCCCTTTATCTCTCTTCAAAGTCAACATAATAAGATAGATTCATAGGACCTGTTCAAGAGACTAACCTCCAAATGGGTGTCCACCACCACCAGCACCAAAGAAGGATGAGAAGATATCGAATGGATCATGGCCACCACCTCCACCACCCATACCTTCCTTGAGTGCATCCTCTCCATATTGATCATAGATCTCTCGCTTCTCAGGATCACTAAGAACTTCATAGGCCTGAGCTAACTCTTTAAACTACAGATACAAGTATAGTACAGTTTCAATATCTTGATCAAGTTCAACACACAACCAAATACTAAACTCATAACTCCAAAGCAAAAATAGATTCAAATGTTAAGCATCAGGAAACAGTTGACCTAGAAAAAACTCAGATCGAATCAATTACAAAAAGATTCAAGAGACTAATATGAACTCAATCGATCGATAAAATTAACCTTCTCAGGATCTCCACCCTTATCGGGATGGTTTTTGATGGCGGCTTTTCTATAAGCTTTCTTGAGTTCTTCAGGTGCTGCGGTCTTAGGAACACCAAGGATCTCGTAGAACTTAGTGTTATCGCTCTTCCTAGTAGCTCCTCTTCCGAACATCTCTGCTCCGTTCTTATGAAAACTCTAAAAACAGAGAGAGAAATCGTGAGGAGAGAAGGATGTGGCTGCTGCTGCTGTTGTTGAAGTCTTGAAGAGATGACTTTGCTGCTTTGTTATGTTTTAAGGTCTTGTGGAGCGCAACACGCTACAACTAACATTTTAAATCATTCTTTTATTTATTTATTTTAAGTCCTTCAACTATTGGTAACTATTGAAATTTAAATGGAAATTTCAGGGGAAATAAATAATTAAATTAGAAAATTCAACGACAATTTCATATACAATATTAAGGTCTCATTTTCAGAAAATAAAAATGTGGAGGTTTGAAATGTAATTATTATTAAATACTTTTCCTCTTTTGATAAAATATAGGTTTATAACTTCAGAACTATTTTCAATCTGAAAAGCTATTTCATGTGTAATATAGAGAAGAGATTTCATAATATAATATGTGGTTTATTTTTTACAAATAATAATAATAATAATGTTAAAGACTACACATGGAGAAAATTATATAATGCACAAAATATAGAGTAATTCCTTCAAATACCATCATTTATATTTTTTGAGACAAAATTACATTATTTTATTTAATTAGATATCAATATCATTTTTTTATTGAAATTATATTTTTAATTTAATGTTAGGCTTGAGTATTTAGTGGTTGGGTTTAGGTTTATATTATTTGAGTTGAGTATTTAGTGGTTGTGTTTATATTATTTGAGTTGAGTATTTAGTGGTTGGGTTTAGTATTTATTGTTTGGGTTTTGTGTAATTTTTCAAAAATATAATCTAATTTTTAATTAATTTTATTATTAAATAGTAATTTTGTCTTAAATTAATTTTAGTGGTATTTGTGGAAATTAAAGTTAATTCAGTAGTATTTTTGAGAATTGCCCCAAAATATATAACTTTACAACCATTATCAATCTAAAATCTAATTTAAAAAAAAAAACTTAAGCCATGTGTAATCTAACTTAAATCTCATAACATTAAATGTGATTTTTTTTACAACAAATGTTATAAGACAACACATGTAAAAGATATTAATCATCTCATATGATATATATCAAAGCTGAAACCTAAACATATGCTTAATGAGGATTTGAACATGATATTAATCATCACGATCCTGATGTCATGCATAGATTCATATGAGGCTAAGGCAAGAGATATATATCCATAGTTCTCGTTTAAATCCTTGTTCAGTTTTATTTTATTGTTTTTGTGTAGAGAATACACTAACAAAATTCATCATTTAGGAGACAAGGATTTAAACGAGACAGAGACCCAAGTTCATGTATTAGCAACTAGCAAGGACTCTCTTACATAATTTTAGCACTAAATGACCTAGCAAGAACAACCTTCCATTATGGTCCAAACCCATATTTACTATTATTTTATTATATAAAAATTGATTATTTTCAATAGATATATATACCAAAAAATTTATTATAAGAATTGCGATAATAAAAAAAATTATATGAGAAATATGAATTCTAAAAATATGATGATTTTTTTATAAATATTAAAGATGATTGAGGATATAAATAAAAAATAAAAACAAATCATAAAATTATATATTTTTATGAAAATATAATATGTGATAAAAATTAAAAAAAATTAGCGATGATGAGAATGATTGAACAATAATATATTATCAGAAAACGACAAAACACAAACAAGTGTATAAACTCGTTAGGACGGATCCTAATATATAGTTGGAGAAGGTCATAGCACAAGTAGGACTTTCTTACAAATTAATTATCATTAATTATCTATGTTTAACCATTATATAAATAAAAATTAATACAGTACGTTGTTATTAGAGGAATGAAACATCCCAGGCTCCCAGCAGATAGTGCAGGCCAGTTACCAAATTAGTTGGACCTACCTAATTATATACCACATTTAATATCTTATTTATTATCATAATTCTTCACGTTTATTTATTTATTTAAAAAAAAAAAACAGAAAAGGGCAAATAGCATCTCGCACATCATTATCGACCGACGTATGTCATCGCCGTTATCAAACACAGAACAACACCGTTAAGTCGTTAACTATCCCCTGGAATTTTAATTGACATAAATACCCCTACAACCAAAATGCGCTTCAATCAAAAACGAAAACACAATCGAGAGATCATGTCATCTCTATCCATCACCGACTGTCAGAGGACCTTTTTTTTCCAACAAATCGAGATCTGATAGTATTTCTAAAATCTCAATAAATTACCCTGGAAGATTTAATTTGCTGATTTTCCCCCAGAAATTTCTGAAGAGTTTCTTTCTAAATCTATTCACTGATTCGTTCTGAAAGAAGATATCATTTATCTGACTCCGGCGGAGTAATCGTCGGAAAAGCTTTTCTTCTCTATGTGAACCTGTTGGTTTCTCTAATTTCACCAAATCGGAGAAACGCTTAACTACAGAATCCATGAGAACGAGACAGTAATCAACCTCTATCTTCCTTCTAGGGTTTACGATTTGTTCCCAATGTTCTCAAACCAGTTTGTTACATTGTTCTTCCTTCTTCTATGTCTACCATTCATCTTCTTCTTTGTAGCACCACATGTCTTCCCTTCTCCTCCTAGTGAATCTCTCATTCCAATCTCCGATGAAATTGATGACGAGACCTTATTTATCGCTGCTGCTAAATCAACCTCACTTTCTCATCTCTCATCAGGAAACCCTAATCCTAAGCTCAAGATTGCGTTTCTATTTCTCACCAACTCCGATCTTCATTTCGCACCAATCTGGGATCGATTCTTCATTAAACATTCTAAATCACTCTACAATGTCTATGTCCACGCTGATCCTTTCTCTAACGTCACTAGACCTGGTAATGGCTCTGTATTTGAGAATGCTTTCATTGCTAATGCTAAACGCACAGCAAGAGCTTCTCCGACTCTTATCTCCGCCACAAGACGTCTCCTAGCTACTGCCTTTCTTGATGACCCTGCTAATACTTACTTCGCTGTGCTTTCTCAGAACTGTGTTCCTCTTCACTCGTTTAACTATGTTTACTCATCTCTCTTTGAATCTTCAACTTTTGATAAATCTGATACAACTCCATCTACTAGAGGTATTAGGATCTTGTATCGGAGCTTTATTGAACTCATATCTGATGAACCTAGGCTTTGGAAACGGTATAATGCTCGGGGAAGGTATGCTATGTTGCCTGAGGTTCCATTTGAAAAATTCCGTGTAGGTTCACAGTTCTTTGTTATGACTAGAAGACATGTTTTGTTAACAATCAAAGATCGGATCTTGTGGCGAAAATTTAAGATTCCGTGTTATCGTTCTGACGAGTGTTATCCGGAGGAGCATTATTTCCCGACATTGTTGAATATGAAGGATCCGGATGGTTGTACTGGGTATACCCTGACCCGGGTTAACTGGACTGGTACTGTGAAAGGACATCCTTATACATACAAACCCAAGGAAGTTGTGCCTGAGCTGATTCAGAAACTCCGGCTATCAAACCATTCGAGCTCGTACTTTTTTGCACGCAAATTTACTCCGGCTTGCTTGAAGCCCTTGTTGGCCATTGCAGATTCTGTGATTTTCAAAGATTAAGTTATGCAAGTAAGTGTTTCCAAAGCCTCACCCTTCTTACTTATTTTCATCGTTTGTTGATTACTGTGTTATGTGATTTGGTCAAGGAACTGAACTGTAGAATGATAGTGCTTGTTTTGATCTAAAACCATTAAATCTGAAATATGTTTATAAGAAGAACACTGGCTATTGTAGTTATGCAAGAGTTAGATTTTTAGATCAATCAGCAGACTCTAGTTTATTATGAAGTGCTAAAGAAATTACTTTGTATTATTTTTACCAGTTTCCTGTATATTGCTTTCTGGTCATGACTTATAAGAATCAACTTGGATTATACAAACCTGCCATGAGTAGGATACTCTTGTCAACTGCATTGCTCTGTTACATTGTTTGCTGAGTATAAGCAAGTTGATTCTGATGAGCACTTAGATTGTTGTGGAAAGAGGATTTATGAACACTTAGGTTGCTCAAAGTTAATCATCACAACTCTGAAATCTCAATGAAATTCGAATTAAAAGCATTTATAGTTAAGATATATGTCTACATTGGCTAGATTTGGACTATGATTACAAAAAGCAATTTGGATTATGCAAATGTGGCGCCATAAGTCTATCGTACTAATCTGTTTGGCTATGTCTTTTCAGGGTGAGAAAAAAAAAACAATTTTTTGGACAGGAGAGGTTTAGTGATACGGGTTGGAGAATAAAAGTCACTTACAGAGAATTAAGGAGCAAATCGAAACAATGTTAGGATGCATTAAATAAATAAACCAGTAGCTACTGTGACATATATATCACACGAGATCACAAAGATGGAGAAATCAAAGTTGTAAGTTTTTGTTTTGTTTTTGTTTATATTTGATCTTTGGGTCTGGTTCTGTTACATAGCAGAGATCTTTTTACCTCAAATGAATGGGGTTCTGTAGCATTACAAATATGTCAAGCAAAATCTATAAATAGAATATGTTATTTTCTTTAATATCTTGTGATGTAAAAATAGTATGATGACACGCAATACAAGAGTCTGAGCTCATCATAATAAATATTTCTTACTTCAACGAGGTCTCTAACCTCATGTAAAAAAATTACACCTCTTCTACTTAATTCTTTATTGTCTCTTTTTTTTTTCTTTTACCCACAAACCAACAAGGCAAGTGGTAAAACATATAGAAGAAGGAAAAAACCATCAAACACAACAATTAATTATTAAGTCAATATGCATACACATTCGAGTGTACATTTACTCGAATATATATAAATATATATATATATAGATATAGATATATCATATGCTTCTTTGTAAAATACCCTCCTTTGTTTGGTGAGGATATAAATTTATGAAGTGGCAATGCAAAAGGCCTCAGCCGACAAAAGAGACCTCCTTTGTTCCTTGCAACCGTTAATCCAACCATCGTGCCCAACTCCAATTGACTTGTTGATAAAATTTGGACCATTAAATTGGGTTTTTGTGTTTGGGCCAAAGGCTTCAGAGTTGGGCTTCCAATAGTAGTTGAAACAAGCGGCTTCTACAGTGTCATCGACCGTGGATGGCGGTTTTGTTGACCGAGCGAGCTGAGCCACCCTTGGCCTTGGCGGAAGAGAGTGGACTACCGGAATTGATAGATCGGATTTGGTGTTGAACTCATCTGTCACAGGTGGCCATCTGGAGTTGCTCTTAGGTACACCAATTGGTTTATGAGCTAACCTATGAACAGTTATAGGCCAAATGGGCTTTTGAGCCAACTTATACGTAAGCCCATTGGGCTTGTAGGCAAACTCGTCTTCTTTCTCTTTCTCTTCCTCTTCTTTTTCTTCTTCTTCCTCCTCCTCGTCAACCCACTCAACCTCTGATTCAGTTTCACCTTTGTTCTCGCTAGTGATGTCAATGGCTTCGTCGCTGACTTCTTCAAAAGTGAGAAGGAGGCGTCCGTTTTGACGCTTGGCGGAGAAGTTGTTGTGCGACGGCATAGAGACAGCTTCAAGAACCAATCGACCATTGTCACGGTGAGTTTTCATGTGCAGAGCCGAACCCGATTGGCTCGAAAGAGAACGAATCGGAGGAGGAAACGATCCTCGAGACAGCTCGATTGTGTGATTTGGAACCGTGATTGATTCTTTCTCAACTTCAGCCTCTAGCACGTTAAGAACGAGACTCGTCTCCTGCTGAATCTCGATCTCAACATCTCCAGTCTCAGACGATGTATACGAAGAGAAACCTTCGCAANAACTTGCACGTTTCATCAGAGGATGAACATACGGTGGAGGAACCGTATCATTGCTTGATTCAGTCTTCTTCTTCTCCGATAAAATCGAGCTCCATAGACCGGATTGGCCCGGCTCAACCTCTTCTTTCTTATCTTGTTGAATTTGTGCCCAAATATCAAAACCGGATCTTGATTCTTCCACTGCTTCCTCATCGTTAGTAGCAATGGCACGAAGCTTCTCAAATGAAGAGATTCTCTTCATAGGAGAAAACCCATTCTGCGAAAGCCAAGTCTTGGATGACAAATCAGCAGAGAAGGTTCGCTTCAGCGAAGGTGCAGATGAAGTGTTCGACGAAATGTCACCAAGGATTGTCACTATCCCTTGCTGCTTCTTCAATGAAGAAGTGAAGCCAAGGCTCTTGCTTAAGCCACAAGCCATCATCTCAGTCACAACAAACTCTCAACAAATACTATTCTCTCTCCTTCCTGCAAAATTACAAACATAGTATTAAAACACATGTAATCAAGCTTTCTTTTATTTATCAAATGATTGATGATCAGTTTCTGGAGATTGACATACCTGGAGATTTGAGAGAAATGAAACTGAGAGATGAAAACTTAAAAGTGTGTTAAGAGAAGATGGTGTGTGTTTGATGTGTGTTTAGTTGTTTGATGGATGAGAATGAGACATGAAGAGAGGAGAGTGAAGAGGTGCTTATTTATATAGAGCCTCTTTCATTATGGAACCATGTACTGTGGGGTCCTCCATGAAATGACTCTTCATTGCCTTCTATTTAGTATTTTATTATTATCTCTATAGTATTAAATTATTCATTTTAAAGCAAATAAATTATAAAAATAATGTTTCCATAATTTAATAAAAATGCATCCACCTTCGGTATTCTGTTATTAAACACTACATAATAATGAGAGTTTACAAAAAATATAAGAAAAATATTTAATAATTTTTAAAAATTTGAAACATATAAACTGAAAACAAATATTTCTACAAAAATATAAAATTATATTTTATAAAAAAAATTTCTAAATTTTAATATAAATTAAATTTAAACAAATATTTTTTATCATAATTTTATATAAATTAAATTTAAATAAAACACGTATGTTTTATATTCAATGTATATATAGTTTGTATGTCATGTGAATTAATTGTAATAAAAAAATGTTTTTTTCAACAAATACATCTACATAAAACACAAATGAATATACACACAAGTTTTATATGTCATATATATTTATAATAAACTAAGCTTCAGCTCGAAACCGCAGAATCTTAAAGCATGACATTAAGAGAAGGGTGACAAATTAACTAAGATGAGTCAGTAGTGATAAATGATAGAGTCAGTTGTGTATCGAACGACTAAGGCATGTGTCTTAAAGAAATAAAAAATCTAACGGATATGAAGAAATATCAAAAATGTATATATTCATGTCAATTAAAGATGATATATGTTGACGTATGGCATCAATTCCTTGTTGAACTATTAACGTGGCTCATTGTGGAAGTCACAATTTTCATCTTTTTTTGAGTTAAAACTATGAGAGAATGTTCCAAAAACATGCAACTAGAGCTGGATGCCATTACAGGGATCTTCGATTTTTATCCTTTTTTTTAAGTTACATTTATAACACTTGGACTTACGATTATTTCATCTTTTACCGGTCTAGTTACGGTTTAGTAATATCTAATTTGGTTAGGTTAATGGTTAATATATTGCAAATTTGCAACTAAAAGGTAGGCAGCTTTGGAGAGGTTTTTTGTTTGTTAACTAACATAAACTTGATTGCATAAATAATTTATGATTAAACTAATTAATCAAATTAAAATTTATAATAATTTAGAACACGTATAGTAATAATATATACTAGTATGGTTTATAATATTTATTTATTTTTTAGATAATTCACTTTTAGTGTGTTAAAGGTGATATATTTATAATTTTACAACCATGGTAAATTTAACAACACCATTCTTTGCTATATCAAGATTTGTTTGTCTGTTATATATTATTGTTATCTTTTTAATTAAAGATCGTTTTACAATTGATTTTTTATTTTATATAACATGTTATTCTAAATTCTTAAAATAAATAAATCTACGAGGCAAAATACAAGTAGGTTATTTACCAAAAAAAAATAAAAAATACAAGTAGGTGGATAGGAGTAAGATACGGTCCGAGAGAAAGAGACGTATGCATGGGGACACGAAGACTGAATAATCTTTTTATTCTCAAGTGTACGTGGTTGCATGTTTACGTATATGATCTGATGTTGATTATGATTTATGAGATCACTATTGGTCCTATCCTCAAAACAATCTTCCAAAATTATCCAATACTTCTTAAAACCTTCCTAAACTTTGAAAGCTTTTTTATATTTTTATCAAATGATTTTTTTGTGGTATTTTTGTGTTTTTTTTTGTAATTTTAGAAACAGAACATACAAAATATTATAATTTTTAAAACACAAAGGCAAATAAATCCAAAAGGAACAAAAATTTTCCAAATAGGTTAAAGGAAGATCGATAGTGAGAGACACTCGTTGTGGGCAAAAGATCGCTTAAGGTGGAAGCAAAGGAATCAACTTTTTTCTTTTAAAGGACCAAATTATTTTGGACGGACAAATTAATTTACCATAAATTAAAGTTTATCCATATATATATTCATCATGACGTCATCAAATAAGTTGAGTTCCCTTAATATACATTGATCATTGATTGATTCTATTGTATTTGTATGTGCATGTCATGGTCGTTTTATTTACCTCTTGTAAAATTTCTTATTATATACTTACATAAAGACTAAAGAGCTACTTCATTTATTTGCTTAAACAATTAAAGATACTTTAGGTTTTAATAAACTTTTTTTAGTTTGAGGTTAGTTTTAATAGATAATTAGGGCGAAAAAAACATTAATGAATTTAAAACGTTGTTCGTATACCATGTCAAAATTCTTTAATTTTCTCGGTTAGTGCCACTATATATAGTTTATAATTTATGAATGATAAACAAAAAATGATTTTTCTATTTTATTCCAAAACATTTGAAAATATTTCTTATTATACAATTTTCTATTAGAAGTATAATAAGTGTAAACCATGGGAGTTTGTGTGTGTAAAATGAAGATATAGGTCCAAAAGACAAATGTATATAATTACCTAAATTATATCATTAGTCATACGTAATCAAACAGTTAGCAAAATAAGCATATATTTTTCAAAATAGAAATCTATGATAATTTTGAGTTTTAGGTACTTAAGAATAATACGAATATAATTCGTGATTAGATAAAAAGAAAAAAAATAGAAAAAGGAAAAGAGCTAACCCAATGGAAGAATCACGAAAGTGGAAAGCAACCGAAAGCTCTTGTTGGGTACTTTTGTCTCTCTACGAATGTGTAGAAGATGCTTCATATAGGTAACGTCGTCGTTCATTAGAATATAAACAATTAACACTAACTTAATAAAAAGGGTATTGATCGGTGTTGATCCCTTTTATAATATTTAACGTGTTGAAATAATGTTTTCCTCTATACTACTAAAATTAGTTTATATTTTATAAATATTATTAAAATTAATTTAATTAAATTAAAAGTTTTATTTTATTTAAAAAAATTATAAATACCAACTCAAATACTAACTTTAAATACTATATTTTAACTCCTAAATAATAAATATTAAACCCAAAACATTAAATATTAAATTTCAATACTAAATAAAAAATATATAATTTTTTATAAAACAAAATATAATTTTAATAAATATATATTTTTAATAAAAATAAT